>OX155955.1:34189900-34321264 GCA_944548615.1 Micropterix aruncella | reverse complement strand
AGGCTCCATCGATTTATAAGACGTTGTCACGTCAAAAATTCACCCCGCTCAAATGGTCTAAATATTACCACTGTGTTTATTCTATCATATGTACGCGGAGACAATATTTCTACAACCGTTGGGCTCTGGTCATATCGACAACGCACGACGCCTGATATCCAACAACTTCTAGACGCATTACCTACTGTCCAAAAGATGGAAAATAGAATTTCTCGTTTGCCTACCTGGTTTTAACGTAGACGTGATCCTATGATTCCAGCGGTTTACCGTCTCTAACGATTTCCTTGCATCATAACGGCGCACATGTAAGTGGCGCTTGTCACGGTAGAAGTACATTCTCGAAATCACGATGTTCAAGTTGGCACCCAACGAAGAGTCCTTGTAGATGGCGCTTACCTACGTGTAGATTAAATTAGTTTAAATTTATTTATTTCTTAATTTATTATATATTTCATATCGTAGCATTCAACTACGAAAAAAAGTAGACATTTATGTTAGGAAAAAGTAGACATTTAAACAAGTAAATATATCAAAAAGATTAAAAAACACAACTGCCGTTACAAAAAGTAAACTATTGTATATATAATAATTTGTATTACGTTTTTTATGAGAAGTATTTGTGGTTTATATATGTATCTATATATGTATATACATATATATTTTTTTTATTTATTTAGGAATTAATTACTACAAAATATTGTTTCTGCTTATAAAAATAACAGGAAACGAATGGCAAAACCTTAACCTTTTGCTTATTTGATTCTGTCACCCAACTGGGACTAGCCCGTTCTAGGATGGACAGGACTCTAATTTTACAATAAATTATGTAAAAGTTTTTAAAAAGAAGTAAAGTAAAAAGTAGTCAAAAAAAAGTACAATTCATTGTCAAAACAATATATAACAACAAAATGAATTGGTAATTATAATATTATAGATATATAAATAGATTATTATGGATTTCTTAGGATAATTAAAATAAATTGTCTACCTTGGAACAGGCGGCTGCCTAGTTAGGTAAAGACTTTTGTATATTGAATGTACTCATAATTTGAACTCAATAAATAATTTGAAATTTGAAATTAGTTGAATGTTAAAATATAATCAACATACATACTATTTAAAAATATATTAATAATTTGTGCACCTAAGTTTTATTAAACTATAATTTCTAACATTTGATGTATGGTTAGTCTATCATGACTCGAGAACCATTCTTTTATTTTATTTTGAATATCCAAGTATTTCCGGAGCATACTTAATCAGACCTTTCATATGAAACTAAATACGATATATTTATGTAAATTTATTGACATTTGGACATTTAGACAAGTATTTATTTACATTTGGACAGTTTAGGAGCCGTATGACACTCGGGATGATATAACGATTCTAACAGGTTAAAGCGTTTAGAAGTTATGGTGGAATAAAAAATCAGGGTTTCATGATTAAAACATACCGGATTTTTTTCCGAGTACAATTGCGTAGTTTTATAATTTTCCAAAAGGATTGGAATAAATTTGTAAGAACATAAAACTGTTTTTTTAAAATTCGGTAATATTTTGTGGACTGTAATAATTAGGAACTTTGTTTAATTTATTTTGCTAAATTAACATTCCAAATATTTCTCTTAGTTACTAGTTACCGGATACCGTGATACACGATGATTTATATTCAAGACGCTGCCTTCTCGTTATATGAGAGCAAGGGGTCGCTGCAGTAGACGGGTTGGTGGCATAGTGGTTAGGTCGCCTGATCTTACATTGTAAGGTCCCGGGTTCGATTCCCGGCTGGGTCACCATTTTCCGTTGGTATCAAATTAACGGAATTACATTTTCAAGTCAGTCGATCGACTGCAATAACAAGACACACACTTACAGACATGTTACACCCACATATACATATAACACGTCATCCTAGGGTTGGTTGTAAGAGATTGTCATATGACAATAAGCCCGCCCATTGTGACATTTTTACCATAAAGACTATAAACAAACAAACAAACAGTACGTACCATATGACAGTCGGGAGGCCAAAACGATTCGATCAATACGACACTTTTTTAAATCGGTTCAAGCGTCTAGAAGTTATGGTGGAATAAAGAAACGGAAAACATACATATATAAACCATGAAGACATTACCCTCCTTTTATGGTGGGCTGTCGTGTAAAAATAATGAGATTTACATTAAAATATATCGACCAATTGTCATGCAACAAATACCAATGTCATGAAACTCGAGGCCAGCCTAACAAGGCTTACGTCTGTATTTAGATGTACGATTTACGACGACATTTGGATTGCGGGCTGATGTTTAAAAAAAAATAATTATATCAATCGGGACGAACAATATATATATGGGACGCAAGATGCTATTTTGCAAGTCACCGAATTTATATCTAAAAATGTGGATAGAGATCGAAGGTGTCTTACTGTATTCCTTGATCTGGCCAAAGCATTCGATACTGTGCCACACGACAAATTACTAGACAAACTGAAACAAAGAGGTCTTACTGATTCTGCTCTGCAGTGGTTTACAACTTATGTAACTGGACGCACACAAAGAGTAAAAATGGATAATGTGACAAGTGATTGGATGCACATCCCCTATGGAGTTCCGCAAGGAAGTACACTAGGACCAACGTTATTTCTTATATATATTGACGACCTATGCCGACAAGACATATCAGGAAAATTAATATCATTTGCTGATGACACTGTACTAATGTTTGAATCTGATACATGGGATTCGGTTTTTGACAAGGCAACAGCGGGTCTGCAACAAACGTACGACTGGCTGACTCATCATCTACTTACGCTGAATATCAAGAAGACTAAATACATGACATTTAGCATAGATGGGCGAAAGCAACCTGGACTTGATAAACAACTGACGGTACACAGCTGTGACAGAATGAACTGCTTGTGCCAGCCTCTAGAGCGAACAACCACTATAAAGTACCTTGGAATTTTTATTGATAACTTTCTACGTTGGCACAAGGAAATAGACTTGACAACACAGCGACTACGAAAACTAATATACGTCTTTAAAAACATCAGGAATATTCTTAGTCCGTCTATGCTGAAGATGACATACTACGCACTTGCACAGACTGTAATCACTTACGGACAGATTGGTTGGGGTAGCGCTGCGATAACTATTCTTGATCCCCTAATAAAGGCCCAAAAAGCCCTAATTAGAGTAATCAACAAGAAACCTTACCGCTACCCTTCCGATTTACTATTTAATGAATTTCAAGTACTTGACATCAGACAATTATATATACGAACAATAGTACTCTACTACTACAGACATGACCTGGTGCCTCAGAATACCTCTATGCACAAGTACGATACCAGAAACCGTAATAACCAACCCCAACAAACTAAAAACTCAGCATACGGACAGCGACATTATGCATTTCACTCGCCGAGGATTTACAATATGTTCATATCTGAGGTGGGGGGGGAATGCATTGACGTCAACATCGACAGTCGTGCTGAAGAAAATGGTGGTGTGTTGGCTACTAAACAAAGGGAGAAGGGAATCCGAAAACCTATTTAAAATTCTTGTCTAAAAAAAAATTAGTATTATTGCTGTTGTTCTTTTTTTTGGTATTTTGCTCTACATATCTACGTTAACTACATATCTTCGTTATAATTATCATTAAGGTAAAAATATCTATCAATAATGTTATATATTATATATATATATATATATATTGTATATAAATATAATATTAGTGTTATATTACTCTTATGTTATGTATATTGTATATGTGTATGTGTGTGTATATGTGTGTATGTTTATATATATACATGTGTATATGTATGTATATATATATTATTATATTTTTTTTTTAAACACACGGCTGCTACTAGACATCCTTCACTAGACTACTGCCTCGACACAGGCCCAAGCCTAGTGAGGCAGTAAAATCCACATGAGCCTGTACCTTTTTTTTTTTTATCAATGATTAATTAAGTATTAATGTTAAGCACTACTAGTTTTTTAATCAATAGTTTGTAATTAATTAATTATATGTTATTAATATGGATAAATAAAATCTATATAATCTACAATCGAAAACTATCGAAGGTAAGTAAATATTTTAGTAGCTATATATAGTACTAGCTGCGCCCAGCGGTTTCACCCGCGTGGTGATGGAAAATTGTGATAATGATGATAGAAAACCATATATCTTTATAAATTATAGCCTATGTGTTATTCTGATGTGTAAGCTATATTATTGTAAAGTTTCATCAAAATCCATTCAGTAGTTTTTGCGTGAAAGAGTAACAAACATCAATTCATACACACAAACTTTCGCGTTTATAATATTAGTAGGATAGTGTACCATTTTGAAAGTGTAAGATGTGGCACCGGTCTTTTTAGTTCACTTTTATATCTAGTTCTACCAATTATGATTTACACAATATTATTACATAAAGTAAATCGTATTTCATTATACAAATTTCAGTATTATAGAATTTTATGTGGATGGCTTTAAAATTGGCCGAGATAATCGATGGGACATTTTTTGAATATTTTTTTATTTTGTTGAGTGGGGATTTTCTAAGGTCTTTATGAGCTTTGTAAGACTGCGACCATTGCTGATCTATTGTGTTCGCCACCTACTATAGTTTTGCGCCAAGCCTCGTGTCATTTAAGAACCGCAACAGGCTTTTGGCGCCAGATTGTTTTACCTCCTCAGGTTGGAGGTAATAACCACCCAAATGAGTGTATCTTTTACGCATCAGCGGTCACACTCGCATATGAGGTGCAAGGGAGTTTCCTCTGCTCCTTGGCGGAACCTGCACATTTTTGTGTCTCTGAGCTTGAGGTTGAAAATGTGTTTGTTCAGGCCACAATGCCCCGTGAGTGCCCTCACCCGTATGCGTAGATTGTTCCTATTTAGCGATAAGGCCTCACGGGCCGCATACGGTCATATGCCTTAATTAGCGCTTTGGAATGAGTCAACCCTGGCGTGTTGTTCCAGTGGTTGACGGATTGTTCTAAACACATTTTTTGAGCATTAGGTTTGCGTGGCTTTTTGATACGCCACAGCAAGGTTCAGGGCCGTATAACGTTCCCTTTGCTCTTGTCTTAGCAAGTTCGTCGGCTTTTTCATTTCCCTCGATTCCTGCATGGCCGGGAACCCAATCGATGGGGCATACAAACAGGCGGACAGACGGACATACATTAAAGATACTAATAACATTCCGTTTTTACTCATTTGTATATAACCCTAAAAAGCTGGATGCAGTGATGTCCCAATTTAAGTCGATTTGAAGTTCTTCATCTACTAAGGCAACGGTATCATCGATATCGACTGAGACAAGTTACAGTGGGTGATCATATTATTAGAGCCACTTGTGAAAACTGACAAATAATCAGTTATATTGCAAATATTTCAATGAAAAATTCATAACTATGTTGTGTATCTCTTTTTTTTTATTTCTAGATGATACTAGTACGTTTCAAACAAGTTATTTTTTATCTCTGGCAACAATAACCATTGCTAGGACGCCATTTTGTGAGTGTGCTGTCATTCAACAGTTTGTCGCCGTTTGTGTTCCATCTGTTTGATCCATAGTTTTTGCGTTTTAAAAACATTTTGTTGACTTTTTGTGTGTGTCACATTATTTTTGAGGTATGTAATATATAATATAAAGTAGAGTATAGTGTTTTAAAGCCATATTTCTCAAAAAATAATAGGCTTTAAATATTTTTATTGTTTTTAGGTTATTTTAGTAATGGGGAAAGTTAAGGACCTCTCTCCTAGGAAAATTAGTGAGATTAAAACTCTTATTTTAAATACTGATCATTCAAATAGACAGATTTCATCAATTGCAAGCGTTTCAAGGGCATCTGTTGATAGAATTAAGATAAAACTGGACACTAATATCGATTTAACTTCGAAACGAAGGGGAAAATGTGGACGGAAAAAAATTACCACACCTAGAGATAAGCGCCAAATAAGAAATATTTGCACAAATAACAGAAAGGCACCTCTGAAATTGCTAGTAAAAAAGATTCAGGATGCTAAAATAAATATATCACCCATGACGGCTCGTCGTCGTCTTAATGATCTTGGGCTTATCTGTCGGCGTCCAGCAAAAAAGCCATTGCTTACGCCCGCCATGATGGCAAAGCGATTGCAATGGGCGAAAGATCATAAAAACTGGACTGTTCAAGATTGGGAAAAGGTAAATTCATCGTTTTGTACACAATTATAAATTGTTATTCAGGTATTAACAGATCCCCTTAATTTTTCAGGTATGTTTCTCTGACGAATCTTCAATTCAGATTCTGTCTGATAAATCACAGTTTGTGAGGAGACGAATTGGAGAGAAGTACCACAATGACTGCATAATAAAAAGAGTGAAACACCCTCTAAGCATTATGGTGTGGTCTGTCATCAGTAGCCAAGGTACTGGTCGCTTGTACATTGTGGAGGGCACCATGAGACAAGACCAATATATCAAGGTCTTGGATACCAAGATGCTTACCCAAGTTGAGGAATGGTATAATAATGGTAATTTTTGGTTCATGCATGACTCAGCTCCATGCTACAAGGCCAAAAAAGTCACAAAATTCTTAGAAGAAAAAAATATTAGGGTTATGAAATGGCCTGGAAATTCCCCAGACCTCAACCCTATTGAAAACCTTTGGGAACTGCTGAAAAGGAACATTTCCAGGGATCTCATCACAAACAAGCGGCAATTAATAGAGCAATTGATAGAAGTATGGCATAGGAGTGACGAAATAAAAAAAATTTGCATGAAATGCATACAAAGTATGCCTAGAAGGATTGAAGCTGTGATTGCTGCAAAAGGCGGTTCAACTAAATATTAATCACATTTTTATTCAATTATTATTAAATAAATAAATATGAATATAAAGACGTAATTTATGTTTTTATTTTATCAATAAGACTCCTATGCAACAC
This sequence comes from Micropterix aruncella, assembly GCA_944548615.1. Taxonomy (NCBI): domain Eukaryota; kingdom Metazoa; phylum Arthropoda; class Insecta; order Lepidoptera; family Micropterigidae; genus Micropterix; species Micropterix aruncella. The sequence continues at coordinate 34,314,314 of OX155955.1, read as the reverse complement.
GTTAATAAAGAAATTATGATTATTTTCTTTAGTTTTATGCTTTTATTATAGTGCAAGTTCAAAAAATATGTTTTTCACCGAGTGGCTCTAATAATATGATCACCCACTGTAATTGGGTCACTATTCCGTCTGACTTTTCTAAGAGGCATGTGTTTTATCTCAATCACGCTAAGTTTTCACATCTAGTCAGTGGTTCCCAACACTTTCTAGCTAAATTTAACTCCGTAAGTCGTCCCAACATTGCTATTGATCAAATAGCTATTCCACGCGCAGTCGTCGCTCGCAAATTTAGGTTAAACTTTACCATTGATGTTATAGGGTATTAGATTGGACAATGTAGTACTTTGTTTGCCAGCTAGGATTTTATTACGAAACTTTTCAGAGAGTAGTAGTTTCTTTCTTGCAATGCAGTTTCTGAGACCAGCATCTGCGAGCCTTCTCCTTGCTGTCCTACCTGGTCTTCCAATTTTCTCAACTTAAGGAGCAGCGAGCTCGAAAGAAGTTTTCTTCATATTTTCCAAAGACTCGAATTCATATCCGGCCCTCGCGATAACACGTCATCCTTTTCTGACCTGTTCTTGGTCTGTTGTCATGAGACTTGATTTCCTGGAAGCGTTTAATGAAGTGCTTCCAATGGATAATTGCAGAAATGTTTTAAAAATATAAGGGTGCCTAATAATTTGGCCAAAATTTTATGGATGCTCCTAATCAATAATTTCTTATTGAATTTTTTTGATTATATCGACTGCTTAAAAAGGACTGCTTAAGAATAATAAACCAAAATAAGATGTATATCCCTGTTTCTTCATTCTGTAGCAACTTGGAAAGAGACCCCCCCCCCCCCCTACGTCATAACATTGTTACGATGCAGCAATCACTTGGAAAATATTGCAAATAATAGGCTCTGTGCTTTTAAAGTCAGTCTATTTATTCATAACTACTTGGAATGGTTTAATTAGAGACATGAAGCCCGAAGCTATTACGGTGTTATTAAAGCGTCGTCCTCTTTCTATATACACTATGACTGGTACTCTGATTCTGCCACATTCTATACCTACTCAAGAATAGCCGGGTCGTTTAGAAAAAAATGTTTATTCTTTTGTAAAATATAGGACATTTCTCATCAGTACCTATCGATTCCCCCGAATTCCCCCGATCGGTACCTACATTATTCCATACCATCTAATCAGTGATTCCCAAAGTGGTCCAGGTGGACCCCCAGGGATCCACGGGAGACTCGACGGGGGTCAACGTTGGTGTGAAAAATATGGTTGAAATGTTAAAAAATTGTCAGCGGGGTTCCATCGAAACCAGTAAAATTTTGAAAGTGGTCTACGAGAAAAAAAGTTTGGAAACTTCTGACTAAATAATCTGTTGTTTTTTATTACGTTTACTGTCAATATTGATGTGTATAGTGTGTATATTTTTTTGCATACATCGATGAAAATATATAAAATAACTTCTGCAGACACTCTTCCTCCAGTTTTAATCTGATTCTATGAGCGCCTGGCATTTTAAAATATAATTACTTATTGGACGCAAGTTCGTTCTCTAGTATTTTTTCTCTAAAGTTTGAGAAAGACAATTTAAGAAGATATATTACTTACGATATTCATGAGTGCCATTATATATTGCTTGGCTTGTTTGATTCCATAGAATTCAATGAGTGTCCTGTCCAGTGCCACTGCTAATTCTAACCACCGTTCTCTCGGCGCTGTTGATTTGCTTCCTTTTAGAACTTCATCTGAAACGTTGAGGATGTCGAGAGCACTAAAGAACTCAGACTCGAAAATCTGTCAGTTTACTCTATCCGTTTAATCAGGGAGGCCTATCGTTTCAATGGCAACTTTGTCATATCTAGCGTTTTAAAAATATACGACTATACAAAAGCCCTAAACTAGTTTGCGCTGACTATGAAGGCTCTTTGGTTTATTTTAATTTACTCATTTGGGTTGCTATTCTAAGATGTATCAGAAATTTTAATTGTTTTGTGTAAACAATGTGCTACGCCCCTGTGACGCGTGAACTAATGAATGACGTTGATTTTTACGATATTTTAATCAAATCGAGTTTTCGTCTCTGTAAAAACAAAATGAACCTTTATAACAGCTCTTTAATTATTATTTCTTCAAAACTTAAATAATAATTTGATAGAAGAAGTCGATAAATTACACAATAAGCAAACTAAAATTTCTAGATATCAATATTAATTGAATAGGTCATTGTGTGCTATTCAAAACTAGCGAATACTATTTTACGAACGAATACTATTCAACACTACCGAAATGCTGACGAATTTCAAGGCAAAAGTATTCGAAAAGATTATATAAAATTATTATGGATGTGTCATTGAACACATACTATTCAAGTCCTTTGATAAATCATTTTAAGGATTCGATGTATTTTATGATTCCATTAATTCAATTAAAGATTCGATCATACCTAGGCTATCTCCTACTTCTTAAGATTTCACTAACTGCCATCGTTATGTACTGTATTATATGACTATTATATTATACCATACTATTATATCATATCATTTGATTTATTATAAATATTATTATCCAATTATTCATATTTCTATTTTTTGCTTTATATAACCCTTTATAGAACTTACCTTATTAACAACTTACCCTATTATTACTTATCTTATCCTTATATTATTATTAGTCTTATTACTTTTTTCTTCTACCAACGTGTTCATGTTATTTCTATATTAAATTGTAGATCAAAGAATTGTAAACTACTCATAGGATAGTAAATTTACTATCTGCAAGTTTACTATAAAATGAAATAAAATAAAAATAAATTCAAGTCAATCAAGTGACGACAGAGATGAAAATATCCAAGAGTCACAATAATTAGCTGGTTTGCAACAGAAGTGATCCAAATTACATTTTGTCCAATTTTGAGTTAGTGATATTTTTGTTCATAGATATAATGAATTTAAGTTTTGTAGATGAGATTTAAATTCCTAATTATTTATTAATGCTTTAAAATATTATAGTATCTTTTTATTCTAAGATAATATGCGTATTACTTAGGCTTAGAATTGATCCACCGTCAATCTTGTTAGTTAGATCACAAAAATATTACAATAAACATAATAAAGAAAGGATCCACATTACAACTACGAGATTGATAAATTAGACCTTTTTCTCCGAATTTTTGTACACTACCACTTGAATAATATTATATTTCAAAAGAGATCAGTTCAAATAATTGCAAAGGGGAAGAGGGATGAACCGTGTTGACCTATTTTTAAAAGACTAAAGATTCTCACTTTACCTTCACGCTATCTCTTTAAGATATTGACTGATTTCATAAGAATAAAGACATTAAATATAAAAAAGTTCCAAGACTCACTCCCAAAAAAATAACAGAAATAAATTTAATTTTGTTTTATCATGTGCAAAACTAACCTCTGCAACTATAAATAGGATAGAAAACGAATTTACCGCGTGACATTTGTAGCACCCAACGTTTCGGTGACGTTGCAGCCGCCGTTGTCCAGTCTACCCTGGACAACGGCTGTTGCAACGTCACCGAAACGTCGAGTGCAAAAAATTTCACGCGGTAAATTCGTTTTCTATCCTATTTATAATGTCACACAACCGCTATAGTCCTCGATTTTATGTAAACTCTGCAAGTTAAAATACAATATATTCCGGGATATATTATTTTAACTAGCTACCGGAAAGTTAAACAACTATTCACGATGTAATATTCACGATAAAATTAAGCAAAACAATATAAAAAAAACTCACCAGCGCTAAGTGGACGTGTCAAAATAGTAGGCCCTTGAAAGTATTCTATATCTTCCAGGGTTCTCGCTTCCATACCATCCATATGGACATTCGGATCGTCCTGAACGCTATCGTTATCATCATCGTCATCGCTAAATTTGTAAAGCGTATCGCCTATAGTGTCTCCATCAAGGTTGTACGTGATCACATCTGATTCGCAGTCCGCGCAGCGTTTTCCCTTATTTGCATTTTTATTAGAAGAGTTATTCATAACAGAGCGACCCCCATAATCCTCTTTGCGGATAGTCTGAGGACCTATTCCTCTGTATAAATCTCTTCTTCCAGCCGAATAATCGTTTTCATTCGGACCTTTGTCAGCGCGGGCGCTGGATTTGTACAAAACATGGGCCCGTTTCGGATTAGACGTCGGCTCGAGCACATAGATCTTATCTCCCCTTTCGATTAAGGCGTAATACACTAAACCGTCGCAAAACGTCAGCACGGCGTTATTGTCGACGTTATTAACGATTTTTCCAGTATAGAATTTACACTTAGTCGTTTCGTTGCTTTCTTTAAAATCACCGTCCTCTTCGAAATCGTCGCTTACAGCAATTTTATCGTTTTCTTCGAGCGCTATCAGCATATCACCGATCTCGATAAAGTTGAAATCGCCTACATTATTTGAGGCAGATTCTCTTTTGAGTCTTTGGGAATACTTCAGCGATAGAAACCTCGGGTAAACGATCACATTTTCATCAGATGAAGATTCCGATGAGACTAAAATCACCGTCACGAGTGCACAAACACAAAACGTCCACATTTTAATGGGAGTTCACTCTAACTGGCGCCAGATTAGCTACTGATCTCGCTAGCAATCCCTTCTGCTGAGACTTAAGCCGTATATGGCGATGCCGTAATAAAATACGAGAGCGAGATCAAAAGGGATCCTTGTCTGACTCCAATGGGATGTGTGCCGGCATTCATACATTAAATCATCTTGTAAGCGGATTAAGCGGCGATGCTAAGTCCACTTCAGATTTTTTTGTAATAGTATGAAAATATATTTTTATACAGGATGATTTTTTAATTAGTGACATCCTTAAAGTGTGTGAATCAGTACGAGCAAATACGCAACTATCAATACATATAATTTTTTGGTAAAACGATTGAAAAAAAAAATTTTTTTTTTGGTAAATTTCAAAAACTTTACTGATAAACAAAAGTTTTGAAAATCGTTGAGCGCGCTACGCCATCTATGAATAGGTAAAATATCGCGAATAAATAATATTCGCGATATTGTATTTACCACTAGATGGTGCAACGCGCTCAAATCTTTTAATACTATTTTTCAAAACTATTAATTTTTCAAAGTTAAATAAAAATATATTGTTTTTTGAATTTGTTTTTGTTTAAAATTGCCTATTTGCTCGTACTGATTCGCTTCAAGGGTCACGTATTAAAAACTCAATAGATAAATTAAAAACACAATCCACAGCCTTCGGCTTGATTAGTATTTCTTGATTCGTTAAATATTGTAAAATATTGTTATGACTATTATGCTGTTAAATATTGTAATGAATAATATATCTATATACAATATATTATAAATATATTATTATGTATATTATGCCTATTTATTTTACATATACATTTCATATGTTATTATTTTATGACCTCATATATTATTTTATCAATATTATGGCTATTTAACCCCTCTCCTCGCGGAATAAAATTCAGCCGTCCCATTCGCGCGCGACCTTTTTGCGCGCAAAATCGACGACCTTGATAAAAACGACCATAACTTGTAAACCACTATACGGATCATAAAAAGAAGAACTGTAAAATGATCGCATTGAAATTTGACATATAAAACATTATAACCTTATCTCGTAAATCAATTAAGATAATAATGGCGACAAATTACAAATTTGGCGAAGTGAAAAAACTCGCCTATTTATCATTTCGATGTTTTTATCACAAAATACGAAAGTCTATGCGGAAATTGTATTTACAGTTATGTTCTTTATTAAATGCTTTACCAAAACCATTATTTTGTTTTACTTCTTTGCATACAAAAATATTTAGTTTTTCAGTCATAATAACCAAGAAAAATTTGATGTCTCCTCGTAAAAATTTTTTTTTTTAATTTTGTATTTCTGACTACTTAGGGACTTTATTTATATGAAATTCTTTCATAATAACTTTTCCACTACACTACACTTCTTATAAAATCATACCAGTTCTTTCAGCTTTGTCTAATATTACAGAAAAATCCAAACTTTTGCGAGTCGGTGACGAAAATTTGGCATTAACTTTGACAGGTCATAATACAAAAGTGGATAAAGTTTTTCAAATATATTGTGTTATTATGTGCTTATTATATGTCTAATAACTAATTATTATACTCTAAAGAGTCACATTTCATAGAAAAACTATAGGAAATCACACTCAAAATATGGTAATTCTTCTATACTAATTACGTAAACAAATAGGTATGCGCACCCCGCGATTTCGCGAATATCGATAAAATTAGGCAGCGCGCCTGTCTATGCAATACGCCGCGGTGCGATCTCATTTGTTTAGGCAAATTCGGAGTGTGATTTTCTAGTTTCTTCTATGAAATGTGACTGGAGTATAATAATTAGTTATTGGACATCTAATACGCGTCAAGTTTTCAATACATTCGAAAAACTTCTAACCACTTTTGTATGCCTTTGCAATTATTATGAAATCAGACTATCGCGGTTGCTTCACATTATAGCTTTATAAACGAATTTACCGCGTGAAGTGTGTAGCACCCGACGTTTCGGCGACGTTGCCCAGGGTAGACTGGACAGCGGCGGCTGCAACGTCGCCGAACCGTTGGTGTCCAAACTTTACGTGGTAAATTCGTTTTTTAACCACATTTGTATCATGCCTTTGCAATTATTATGAAAAAGATTATCGCGGTTGTTTGACATTATAAATAGCTTTATAAACGAATTTACCGCGTGAACTTTGTGGCACCCGACGTTTCGGCGACGTTGCAGCCGCCGTTGTCCAGGGTAGACTGGACAGCGGCCGCTGCAACATCGCCGAAACGTCGGGTGCCACAAAGTTCACGCGGTAAATTCGTTTATAAAGCTATTTATAATGTCAAACAAACGCGTTAAGTTTTTGATTTCATAATAATGGCAAAGGCATTATACAAAGTGGTTAAAAAACGAATTTACCGCGTGAAGTTTGTAGCACCCCACGTTTCGGCGACGTTGCAGCAGCCGTTGTCCCGAGTAGACTGGACAGCGGCCGCTGCAACATCGCCGAAACGTCGGGTGCTACAAACTTCACGCGGTATATTCGTTTTTTAACAACTTTTGTATAATAATTATTATTTTCTAGAAGAAAACTCAAGAAACCATTTTTTTTTTATTTCAAAGTTCAAAGTTCAAAGTTTATTTATTCCAAAAAACCCGGTAAGGGTATAGAACTTACAATTAATAAATACATTTTTTATAATATTCATATTTTAAACATATCATATATCTGGCAAAAATAAAATTAAATCAAGTTAGAAATCTGAAAGTCAATAAACTATACAAAATCAACCATTACATTGTCTAAATATTAAAAATATCATTTAGAAATATCAAAAATAGAATAAATTTCCAGTACAAAATTTTACAGTAACAGTCATTTGATAAAAATAAAACAAACATGTCATAAAAATAAACAAAACAATTGTACCGACTAAAATAAAAACTTTCATCAGTTGGTATATTAGGTATACAATTATTCGTTTCTTTATATACAAAAGAAACATAGAAAAATATGAGATTGGATTTTATCATTTATTTTTTATGCGACTTATGCTTTAATTTTTTTTTATTGGTACTAAATATCCAGTACAAAATAGTACATGCACGTTTAAAAATTGCCACATTTGATAAAAATTTATAATGTATCACAAAAAAAAGTGCATAACACACATCACGTTACATCGTTGAAATATAATGATACATATAATCGAGTAATGGAGTTTCATCAAAATTCCTTGTAATTCAACAAAATTTCGAGTGAAACGTCGTTATTCTATATGAAACAGTAATAACAAAACGCCGCCCGTCGCTCTCCGCCGCGCGCCGCGCGCCGGCTACTCGCCCCGCCGCCGCTAGAGGTCGTCTGAAAATTAAAACAATATTATTAGTTCTCACGTCCTGTCTAAATTTCAATTCAATTTCAAAAACCTAATTCTGTTGTAGTGATCGAAAATTTCCCCTGACCGCAAATTTCTGTTTCTTTATTCCATCATAACTTCTAAACGCTCAGACCGATTTAGAAGTCTGCGGTATTACTAGAATCGTTATGTCATCCCGTAACAGTCCAGTGAAAAATGAATCCCCTTAGGGAATATAAAATCAATTGATACGTAGTAAAATTATTCATAAGTAGTAGAAAAGATATGTAGTAAAATTATTCATCGTAATATTCAAATTGTCGAACGGTACGCAAACCGTCCAGTAGCGCCCGGGGAAATCCACCAGGAGAAACCGATCCACTAGCCGTGAGGCCTGAGACGCAAGAGCCTTACCTGGGGTAGCCTTTTACACGAGGAGGCTACTGAATTGAGTTTCACAGAATCAAGGATCAGCAGACAAGAAGCCAACAAACTAAAAAAAAACACAAGGCAAGCTACTGGGTCGAATTATAATATTCCGATTGTAAAGTCCTCATTTGCCCAAAGGCATTTTTACTTCCTTGCGCCGAGATTTTATAATAATTTAAATGAGAGTTATAAGAATGCAAACAACTTAAATTCATTCAAAATACTTATAAAGAAGTACCTGCTTGAAAGGGGTCCAATGTATGCGGAGTCTCAATTGCTCTCGCTAATAATTTAAGTTGTTTTATTAAATTATATATTACTACCTAAACCAAATCTCGTGTATTATTTCCTATGTATACTATATGTACTAATATATATGTAATAATATATATATGTACTAATATATGTATAAAGATATTCAAAGTATGCAGATAATTGAGATTTCAAGTGAAATAGCCCTGTTTTCTCTTGTATGAGCTCCTTCATATACGAAATTCTCCTATCCTGACTAAAATGTATTCTCCAAAAGAAAAAGAAGAATAATAATGAGTATTCTATGTATCTAGACCCATTTGTTAGGTCCTTATGCACTTGGTTTTAGCTAGTTTGAATCAATTTAAGGTTTATAAGTTAGAATCGGCTGGTAACATACACTTTTAAAATCTCGTCTCGGTGAATAATATTGATTTTTGATGTACTATGACACAATTCCTATATAGTGGATTATCAAAGGTGTTCTATAGTTAGAGACTTCCAGATCAATGTATGCTAATAGTTTTAAGTCACTTTTCCAATATCGGATGATGATTGACCTGTTTTCACTTGTACGAGAGCTCCTTCATATATGAAATTCTCCTATCCTGACTAAAATGTATTCTCCAAAAGAAGAAGAAGAATAATAATGAGTATTCTATGTGTCTAGACCCATTTGTTAGGTCCTTATGCACTTGGTTTTAGCTAGTTTGAATCAATTTGAGGTTTATAAGTTAGAATCGGCTGGTAACATACACTTTTAAAATCTCGTCTCGGTGAATAATATTGATTTTTGATGTACTATGACACAATTCCTATATAGTGGATTATCAAAGGTGTTCTATAGTTAGAGACTTCCAGATCAATGTATGCTAATAGTTTTAAGTCACTTTTCCAATATCGGATGATGATTGCCCTGTTTTCACTTGTACGAGAGCTCCTTCATATATGAAATTCTCCTATCCTGACTAAAATGTATTCTCCAAAAGAAGAAGAAGAATAATAATGAGTATTCTATGTGTCTAGACCCATTTGTTAGGTCCTTATGCACTTGGTTTTAGCTAGTTTGAATCAATTTGAGGTTTATAAGTTAGAATCGGCTGGTAACATACACTTTTAAAATCTCGTCTCGGTGTATATTATTGATTTTTGATGTACTATGACACAATTCCTATATAGTGGATTATCAAAGGTGTTCTATAGTTAGAGACTTCCAGATCAATGTATATAGTGGATTATCTATATATAGTGGATTATCAAAGGTGTTCTATAGTTAGAGACTTCCAGAAAAATGAATAAATACAGACCTTAGAGTGCTAGGCGGCGAAAGGCAGACAGGGGAAGCAGAGCGCGTACGCAGCGGCGATGTCTGAAAAGTAACAAAATACTGCTTAGTAGGATCGTCGATAATCTGACCGTCCTTAGAAGAATTGGTGTATTTGTACCCGCCGAAGACCGAGATTGAGAGAACGGGTGACTCTATAAATATCTCGGTCTCTCCGGGAAAATTTCAAACTCCTTCCTGGAAAAATTATCTAAAACCGCAATTTCCGCATCTCACATTCTTCGGCTTCGAAGGGGGAGCGAATGGGCGGTACGGTAAACGTTCACATGCGGCAAGGCAGCTGTCCTAAACCTACCTAAACTAGCGATTAGCGATTCGAAACTGGTTACAGGTTCGAAGTCGCTCGAGTGATCCTCTCCCTTGTCTTGCGGTGATCGGTGTGTACCGAATCTATCGCGGACCATGGCATCCTTTGTCCGGCTATCTCCTGGTATCGGGTAGCCGAATGGTCGAATAGAGTCGTCTTCGGATACTTTTAAACGCAATTTTGCTACTTAAATCTATGGTTTTAATGATATTGAGTATTCATGTGAGTTATTAGGAAGGTAAAGTACTCGTACCGAAAAGTTTTGGAAAATAAATAAATATTTGTATTTTATACCTCTCTGTAGTTGGGCGAAAAATAGGCGTCGGGTGGGCGGCCCGGCGGGCGAGCGCTGGGTTCTAGGCGGTGGCGGGTGGCGGATGCTGGGCCGGAACGGGCAGTCCCCGCGCTGTGCCAGCGAGGGCTGCAACCGGCCCGCATGGTGGAGGCAGCGGCGCAGCCGACAACCGGGATGATGACAGCGGCCACTCACTATTGAAAGACAAAAATACAATAAATTGACGATAAATTCTGAAAATAACATGGAATTCTTTATATACTTACTAATTACCCAGAGTTCCGCCGGGGCTTTGAAAATCGATCGACATTTTCACGATATCTGCGTCGTCATCGTCATATCCAACGTCATCATCCCAGAACGCCGGCGCTGCACCCTCATCTATTTCATCCGAATTGGACCCCGACTCCTCCAGGAGATCTAGGAACGCCTGGGGCGGCGTCCGATCCGGATCTCGATTAAAAGACATCTAAAAAACAAAAATACATTTTTCAAAAAAAAAACAAAATAGTTAGTAACCCAATCGTGTCTGTGCTGTTGACCGTTGAGAAAGTTAATGGGCCCTCGCTGAGGTAGCCACGAAGACCCATTCTGTTCAGGGTTGGTCACACTCACGGGTCAACACCTATGCGACGGCCTCCACGTATGAAGTGCGAGCCTGGGTAGGACTCTGGCCCTATGGTTAGTTTCCTATGCTAGGATTATCAAATCTTCCCTAATCAGCTTGAATTCCCCCACCTTATGGGCAGTTTCCCCTAGGAATCAAACTTCTGGCGTTTCTGGACGGTCTGCGCACCGTGCGGCATAAGCCAATCGACTGTGCACTCTGACTAACAACTTGGGTTGTCGACTACAACGGGCGAACCCGTCACCCCAGGCTGGTATAACGATCTTACACCGCATGGTGAGACACAGTCTAGATTTTCTCAGTAAATAAGCCCAAATTGAAAAAAAGTTGTATGTTATTTTAAGCTGCATTTTAGTTTCTCTATAAAATCCGATATTCAAATAACCAAATTTCTCAAAAATAAAAATATCGAAAATAAATTTTTTTTTCCGTATTTTTGTTGTTGTTTTGTATCGATAGAAATGCAAGCCTTCTCTATACACATTGAGAAATTTCGGCTTTTGCCGCCAAACTATGAACTCTGAAAACGTGGTCAGTTTGTAAACGACGTGTAAATATCAAAATACATCTAATTCCTTGAGTATATACCTCCTACATTGAATAATAACGATTTTATAAGCGAAATAAACCAATATTTTCACTACACTCACGAGATTTCGTTCGTTTTGAAAAAAATGTTGATCTCGACCGCCATTGACGTGTTGAGCCATTTCACAAATTTACTAAAAACTACGTGAAAAAAAGGAAATGGCCTTCTCCAAACGGTAATTATCATTCCTACACAATTTTAGAATGCATATAACTCACTTTTACGGGTAAAATCCAACTAAAAACACTCACAATTGTAATTTCGGTAACGAGTCGCGCGGCGCTCAGTCGAACGAAATGTCGCACTGGCGAAGCGGAATTTTCCACGAGTTGGCAGAGTTGCCATGTATCGTACAGATTTTATCGCATGATACTATCGTATACAGTAATGGTAACGAATCATTGGCTATTTTCTGGCATCAAACGATAAAATATAGAAGCGCGTTCTATTTTTTAATGGATTTTTTACCAAACGGCGACTGTGGCCTCCATCATGATGACCCTATTGGGACGCCTCACATTTCAACGTATTAAAGTTTATATCCCTAATGGGACGCCTCACATTTGACGGGTTAAGCAATGAATTCTATATATTGAGTTAAATATATCTATTAAATTCATTTAGCTTTCCTATATATTTCCTCGAAGTTTACCCTATTGTGTAGAAACTGTATTTTCTTCATAGTTCTTTATGAGCTATGATAATATGTCGAGTTTGATATGTGAAAACTTTTAATTTGCATTAGTTTTGCATAATACATATTAATAATATGTATAAATGGCTGTAAATTTTCTAAAAAATTACAAGTAAAATAAAAATATTTTGGATGAATTTCAAAACATTAATAAAAACACATTTTTCTTGAAACCATTTTTTTATTGTATTATATCACAACCTAACCGTGATTAATAATATTGGCGATGCGAAGGTGCACAGAAGTTAGTAATCTAATTTTTGGGTGGGCAACAATTGCAGCATGTTTGTATCTACATAATTTCGCTTTCGAATGTGAATGGTTTTAAAATCAATTGACGTGTTTTATAAAAAAAACTTGTTTTTTATTCGATATACAATCAGTTCCATGAATTCCAGGCATTATCATTTTCGTTAACATTAAATATTTAATTTAGCCTTCTCGTGATTTGCCAACTTAACTCAAATTTATAATATTAGGTACATCATATTTCAAATCTTTATTCATAGAGCCCAGTCTCATGTCTCATTTGTAGTACGTTGATCCTCGATTTTAACCTTATACAAATAATTTTTTTGACTTCGCATATCTGCTCTTTAAACCAATCAAAACGCTAATTGTATAAAGGAAACACTTGCCTTTTTTGTCAGTTTATAGGTGACACAAAAACCAGAGTACTGCAAAGTATTATTACTAGAATATTGCAAAATTTATTAAAAAAAGTAATTATATATTACGTTGCTGTTTTATTTACCCTTAATCGAAATTAGATAATTTTAATACATAAAAGAAGCAATTAATATTTGATTCCGTTTGAAATTGCAGTTTTCATTGTTTCGTAATTTCTGCAAAAAAGTCATGATTTTATGAAATCGTAAACTTCTGCGGTAAAGGATTCCAGCTGCAACTGAGTAAATCTAGCATATTGATAAAAATCGACCTCTTTTTGCGGTAGTCTTTTGTAGTATTGTTTAATGTAACGTCTTTTGGGAAGAAAATCAATTTAAAAAATACATTGCAGTTATCAATTTTATAGGACGAGACTTCATTTTATTTTGTTTCTTTCATTTTATTAAATATCAGCTCTTTTATTGGTTACTTAAATACAATGTTTTTATATGTGTTGCCTATTTACATAATTAGTAAAGCATCATGTATTTGAATTAGCCGGTAACTCTCGCATCAACTTTATAGTTGAATGTAAGGGATTGCCTTAGTGAAATAAGTCTACCATTGTGCAAAACTGTAATTTTGTTCAAAAAAAAGATGTATATATTATATACATATATAAATTTAAATCTTGACAATTTAGACAAGGGTAGAACACCAAGGCATGCCGATTTATTATAAATGATATTATTTCTTTAAATTCCATAAAAATTATCTCATAAAACTATTTTCAACATTTGCCTATGATATTCTGCTAATCATTAGTTGCATATGACAAATTTATAAATAAATAATTCAAAACGCAAAAAAAAAACATTCATCTATCTATTTTTTTGTAAATAATACAATACGATTTATATAAACCTAATATTGTTTAAATCGAAACCAGAAATTCTACAAAAAACAACAGTATCTTGTTTGCAAGCTTTTGTTAGGTATTGAGGATAGGGAACACCATAAATATAATATCACCTAATCAAAATAACTGATATAATCGGAATATAGATATAGCCCGAATAGATAGGGATAGTTACATTACGGTCTAAAGTTTCAAATGATACCCTTCTATATCTCATGAAAAATACGCAGAAAAATATTCATAAAACAATTCAAAATTACTATACTGATTTCAGTTTCCAAATAAAAAAAACATATTTAGGATTTATGAGTCAATCAATGAGGTGATTAATCTTTTAAACGAGAAACTAAAAACAGCACAACAAAAGCAAGTAGTTTTTTTTTACGAATTTTAGTAAAATAAAACAGTAAACTTTGAAAGGTTTCGGATTTTTCTGAATGTTCTTAACTCTTTTACTCTGCGATCAACTAAGATTTTTCTCTTTATATGGTGACTATGCTACGGAGTTATTATGATCCTCAAAAAAATACATTTAAAGTATTTTGACCAAATATTGTTCATTTGTTTCTCGCTGCATAGAAAATATTGCGGTATAGATAAATAATTTCATCCTAACGTGGGTCTCTCGCTATATATCCATATATAATCCATATATAATCAGAATCATTTGTAAGAGTGTTAATATCGTCCTCGTGAGGAGTGCTTTATGCCTGTAACTGGGCCTTAAGTCTAAAAGCTGAACTTAATTTTAAACCCCTAATCATGGTCCCGAATAGTTGGACTAGAAGCAACGTTGGTAAGCAAATATTTGGAAATATTTACACATTATAATTCGTGAAAGACGCGATAATATAAATAAAACTGCAAAATCGGAATCTTCCCTATCTAATATAAACGATCTGCTAGCTAAAAGGCAAATATTTAAATATAGCACAAGCAATAATAGAAGTAGTAAAAGCATTCGAATCGATTCGACAGCTGCTAATGAAGAAAATAGTAAACAGAATGACGGTGTTGACGAAGGCATTGGCATTTAGGCCTTTTTTTGAAGCTGTGGATCCCATATTGCACAGAGATTTGTCGCAACACGAAGTGCAGGCGTACAACTTGGTCCGTTCGCCGATGATGATGCAGCCGGGTTCACAGCGAGCTGTACAGTTCCTCTCGAGAGACCACATCTTCAGGAGGGACGTGGAGTTTTCGGTGGAAGTTGTGTAGGAGTAACGCTTTACCTGAGAAAAAAGAAAATGTTGTTAGGCCTTTCTGAATAGGAAGAACCTTGAGCAAGCCATTTGAAAATAATATAAAATCAGTGTTTTTCATTATCTACAAATACTGGTTTTTATGAGTCTGCTAGAAGATGATCATAGCCACAAAACAAAGTCTCCCAATTTCTTTTTATTTGGACCTCGAGGACTTATTTTTTTTATCAAATTCACTAATACATTCCTAAAAACGTACAAATTCCTAAAAACGTAGTAACCGACAAGGATACATACAATAGAATAAAATACAATACATAAACTACTCCACTTGATGGGAATTCCTACACTTGCATGCGTAGCAAAATAAAAAAATAAAAAAATATTTTTTGAAAACATAACTTTTTTTTTTCTTTTTTTTTAATAACCATTTTTTACAATACAGCTTAGTATAAAATCCAGCCAAGCCTAAGGCTTACCTGCTGGAGATTATGATAGTGTGACTTTCAGTGCAACTTTAGTGGCCATTTTGACCATTTAATAATATATCTGCTGCATTATCTGCTATATTGATAAGGATTAGTCGGCACAGAAAGCCACCCCCTTGATAATATTTACATAAAAAAATAACGTACTTAATGCTAATAAAATAAAAACATGAATATTATTCGTATCATTCACACTTGTGTTTCACTTTCACTTATTTTAAAGCTAACTATTTTAAATTCTTTTTTTTTTTGTTTTTTTGTACATTTTTATTTTTTTTTTAAATTTAAAGGAATTTTGTTAAATAAATGAGGGATTAGCCAATTCAATCTTCTTTTGCCATAACATCATGATACTGAAAACTAATGCCATAACATCATGAAAACTATCATGATATTTGTCATCGTTGTAATATTTTGAATATTAGCTACATATGTACAAATAAAAAATGTTCTAAATAACTTAATAGACGGAAATATTAAAATTTTTATTAATTGAAAAACGCAGTCTCTATCAAGTTAAAAACAATATTATAGTGGAATCCTGCAATATACCTTCGTATTTAATAAAGAAGTATGGTAGATTATATGAGAATAAGCTTATCAACTTTCATATTATTAATATGTTTGCAATTTCACAAGACATCAGCATGGCAAATAAATTCAGAATTTGCAAACCAAATTATTTCTTACCTTAAAAAAAAAAATATTTTACATTGATTCTCTCCAAGGCCTTCAATTTGCGCTAAAAACTTGTTATAGAAGGACAGATTCTGGTGAATAAAACATATTTCCCCAGGTAGTCGGTGTCGATTTATGTGTCAAATGAATATATTTATACGGATTTAAAATAATAATGCAAAGTTCTCTTATATATATAATTATATATAATATAGCTATATTAGGGATATTAGCCACCAAATATTTGACATTCTTATGTAATTTAATTTAAATAAATTGAATTAATATTATTATTATTTTGTTAAATCGCTGTTCTTGTGTTTGTTCTTGTGTTTTTGTTTTTTTTAATTGAATTATATTGAAATAAGTATTTTAACTTGTAACATGGACATTTTATATAAAATTGTATTCTCTGACTACCTATTTAAATTTGATTCTTTAAATATTTATTGCGAAACCATTTTTCCATTTATTTCGATTCATTATTAATATTATTTATATGTTATTGTATTTATTACGACATTATATTATTATTATTCAGTTTGATTATTTCACCATTTACTCAATGTTATTTTTCCAGCATACTATAGCTACAGTTACATCACACTACACTGCACTATAATTAAATCACACTACCCTCAAATTACAATGTTTATTATTGTTAGTTAATTTTTAATATTATTTGATACCTAGCATATTTTAAAAATTAATTATTCTAAAGTATGCACAAGCCACTCTACTTGGTACACTTGCCTTAGTATGGGCCTAGGCCTAGTTAGGCGGCGTTGATTTTAAAAAAAATTGTCTGCGGTGCTTTCTATTTTGCTATTATTTACATTTAAGCCTATAATGTTAACCTTACAATATACGGCCGTAAAAATGTGCTTTTCTTTAATAAATAAATAAATAAATATTATATCATACCGAATTATACATATTTTTAAAATTTTTAGTTTTAATTTCTGTAAAAAAAATATTTGTTAGAATCACTATCCTTTTTGTAGATTTAAAAAATATGTAAAATTAAAATTAATACGTCAATTCTCAAAAGGAAAATAACGCAAAACATACAGCACAGCCAGATACAGACCGTCTAGGCACAGTATTTTAGATAGTCGCTTCCCTGTGAACAAAATTGAAACCGAAGCGAATACGTCAGGAGTCGTAAGGGCTCGGATATGGTCGCCAGATGTCCCGTTACTCAGCCCACGCAGATATCCAAACGCTCAACAACGTCGCCAGGCTTTACCTGCCGCAATGCTAACTGTTCGCGTTCGTCGGGACATACCCCTTTGCCCATATTCCTCACACCCTCTTCTCGCAACGCCCTGTCACAATGCCTGCTAGTTGTTATACTGTGGTATAAGTCTATATGGGTGTGCGATTTCGCCTCACCTTGGGTATGTCATAATTAAATGATTACCAATTTATTTTGTTGTGATTAAGGTATAGTAGCATGAAGTTTACACAGCCCGGTGGCATAGTGGTTAGGTCGCCTGATCTTACGTTGTAAGGTCCCGGGTTCGATTCCCGGCTGGGTCACCATTTTCCGTTGGGATCTAATTAAAGGAATTGCATTTTCAATTCTGTCGATCGAATGCAATAACAAGACACACACTTACACACATGTTACACGCATACATACATATAAACACTTCATAGTAGGGTTGGTTGTAAGAAATCTTCATATGACAATAGACCCGCCCGTTGTGAAATTTCGCAATAAAGGGTAGAAACAAACAGAAACAAGTTTTACAACTATTGAGTGCCGCACAACCTGCGTTTTAGATGTACAAAATTTTATTTTACATCGTGATTGCAAAAAATAAAAAAAAAACCTTATTATGTTTGCATACATATGTATATGGATATAGCTATATTTTTTATTAGCAGTATCAATTATTAACAATCTGAATGCCCAGCTCTTTTCTTTGTGTGTTACTTAACCCCTCAAATGAATGGCGATTAGCTCGGGTTGCCTACGGAAAAATGTATATAAATGTATATTTACATTTACATTTACATTTACATAGAGCGGGGTTTACTATAGAGCTATAGCATTACTATAGAGCGGATTACTATAGAGCGGCGCACATTTACATTTATATTTACATTTATATACATTTTGTATACATTTTGCCGTAGGCAACCATGGTCGCCTCACATACGAGGGGTGGAAAATAACAATTAAATTCCTTATATCTGCTAAGTGTCCATAAGCGTTGCACAAGTGTCCACAAGTTGCTGTTCTATAAAAGAAATTTAGGGCTAAAAACTTTGCATGACAAAATATATATTTTTATCCCATCTATTCGAAAAGGACGACTTGTTTCCCCTTTAAATGCGCTCAAAAATAGTGATTTCTATAAGAAACTTTATAAGTGCGCCGCAATTATCTTTGCGGCTCACTTTTTGAATAAGTGCGCCGCTATTTATCTTTGCGGCGCACTTTTTGAATTAGGAACATCTCAGTCTTCATCGCTGAAGAAATCGAACGTAAATATTTTTTGAATAAAGACTGGCTGGTACGACGGCCCCTAGTCGCGCCGCCGCGCGCGCCGGCTGAATAAAAAAAAACAAATGAAATTAAAAACGCGCGAACGTCAATTGTTTTTGTCGTTGTTGTTTTCTCATAGAGGGTGATGAAAAGTAGAGTGTATCACTCGGGCGCAAAATATTTTTGGCTCAGGCACTTTTTTGAATCCCTCGCTGCGTTCAGAATTCTAGAATCCCTAATACTCTAGAATCCCTCACTTCGCTCTGGATTCAAAAAAGCGCCCTCGCCGTAAAGATATTATTTTGCTCCCTTGTGATACAATCTACTATTAATTAATAGAAATATTGACCCCTATTATCTATGCATATTAGTCATTTTAATGCCAGTCGCTCAATTTCTCTCTACTCTAAAACTCTCGTGGACAGGAATCAATAAATGTTTTAAAGGCCTTTTTCGCCGACTTTTCAAATTTGATTTTCTCCTTTGTAAAAGTTAACTAAATTTTTAAAAGTAAAACTCCATTGGAGCAAGGTCTGACAAGTACGGTGGTCGATCAAGAGTATTCAGATGTAACTCCTGCAACTGTGCGACTGTTTGCAGTAAAATCTGTGGTTATACGTTGTCATGCAGAAGCAGTGGCGATGAGCGATTGACCAGGCTCGGTTATTTAATGATGAGCTCCTCAATGATTGTTTGCAGTTCTGAACAGTACACATTTACAGTAACTGTATAGTCAGATTGCAAGAAGATGTAATGGAAAACACCGGCACAGGATCTCATTTTTGAAAATAATGTAAATTTTCAACTTTAGCATGGTTGCACAAACAAAAATATTTGAGCAAAAACAAACGTCGAAAGGACAAATACACTGCTGACACTTAAAATAAGAATAATATGATTTTAAATTAAAATTTATTTGAATTTGAAATTCCAATCAAACCCAAGTTATCAAAGATCAACCTGGCTAGTGTGAAAAAACAGCAATTACATAGGTAAAGACCTAATACATATTAGTTTGGTCGACGAAAAGATTGCAAGAACTTCTCGGAGATACTGTATAAACTGTTTACTGCCCATGCTTAGTAAATAAAAGACGGGTAAAATATGCAGCCATTCTCCAAAACATTACGCTTATTATTAAGCTATTGCATAGCTTTTATCGCGAGTTAGGCCAGCGCGGCGACCGAATGAAGAAATTTCTTAACGAAAATTAATGATTTTAAACTGATAATTACGTCTAAACGAGTACTGCTTACGATTCGAAAAAAATATATGTTAAACAAGAACATTTTCCTAATTATGTTCTTAGCTTTGAATATTTTAGATTTTATTTATATTACATAGTGTAATTAATTTGTTAAATTAGGTCTAACCGAACACAAAAACGACTACTACGCAAATACTATCTGGCGTATTATTATGAAACCTGCACCATTTTAAAGATAATTTAATTATCTATCTTTTAATCTACGATTTTTTTCGAATAATCCGTTTTTTTTGCTTTATCGAATAAAAAATTCGTGCGCGGCGCTCTATCGGAAGACGATTAAATTATTCCGATAGAACGCAGTTATCTGATATCAGAAAAAATAAAATAAATCAAATAAATAAATAATTATGATTGCATAAGGTGTTGCTATGCAATAGCTTCACCGCGGCAGTCCCCGAGTGCCACACGTATTTTTTTTATTATTGACTATTTTAAAATTGCGTTTTTTTTGTTCTAACTATTTACTATTTACTATTATTATTACTGATTTGTTTGTATTTGTGTTTTTTCTTTAAAATATCTTGCCGTATGATAATTTGTGAAATTATCCAATATTTGTTTGATTATTTAGTACTATTGTCCACATGAAAATTCAACGAAATGATGTAAGAATTTTGATTGAAAATATTGGAAAATGTTGTTTCTTCTATATAACCAAGAAAATCTGAGCTTGGATGTTCAATGTTTATACCTTGCAATACTGACGTTCATACCTTATACCTTAATAGGTATATATTTAAATAGTATACTTGTTATTTTTGTTAGTTTTTGACATAACCAAGTGTAGGAATTCCTATCAACTGGTTTGAAATTAAAATAATAAAATAAATAAAAATACGATATTATGGCAAGGAAATAAACAAAATAAACTGATTCAGCACCTTTAATGACGCATACATTTCTTATCAGTAGACAGCATAAACTTCACGCTAAACCCTCATCTTCAAAACCTACCCATAGAGAGAATGAGAAAAGCAAAAGTCGAGTCTTCCTTGACGTGTTTCAAATAAAAAGCTTGCAAATTGAAGCTTTTAGAACCCTTTCAGGCGATGAACCTTCGCCACCAAATTGAAAGACATGCCTAAACCTTTTAGCTGCTTGAGAAGCGACTTTGGCAGATTACCGACGCGACGCCCCGCCAGGCTCGGCGACGCGTCGCGCTGCGGTGGGTAAAGCCATTATAGGCTGTGGCGTTTGACAAGTGTTCCTTTATGACACTACGAACCAGATTAATGTAAAAGTGCACAGAGGTGCCTATTAGTCCTGTATGTATTTTATTATTTTTGACTATTTATTACCTTCGACCATTGAATACAATTTATTATTTTTAGATACTTTATTATTCCAATGACCATTTGAAGACCGTCGAGTTAAATTGTTTTTGTATTAACCTGATATGATTAATTTTTGATTATTTGATAACTTCTTGACTTTTAAATGCTTAATTATTATTTTAACATCTGTGAGGGACCACCCCTCACAAGACTCCAAATTATTCGACGTGTGGTGGTGGTGTCAACTTATGAGTTATCTCCATATTTAAAGGCGGTTTTGATGAAGCAGAAGATAATTATTGATTGAATCGATTGAATATTGCCAGTTATAACGCTTGCCGAATTAACGAGTGCCCGGATTACTTTATCGAGACGCGAGGGTTGCGCGACGGCGGTTATGTAGGAAAGCGGATGAGGATTGTATGTGTGCTCCTAGTATCTTGTACTGGGCGCGGCTCGAGTCTGTGGGATTACAGACTGATGCTTCGAGACTCAGGGAAATGAGGAAAGGGAACCAAGGAGCCGGATCCGTTGAGCGACCTCGTAGAGGGGTACCGGATATGCCGTCGCAACCTTGGGGGAAGGTGATCAATCGGGGACTGATAATTTGGTTGATTTTTGGACGGTATAAACCGTCCAAAAAGCAGTATTGTTTCATCGTGCTGATTCATAGCTGCACGAGTCAAAATAATAGCTGAATTGTGTTAGTGGATTTCACTGGAAATCGATGCATTTGTTGATCGTATGTAGTGGACTTAAGGTCCGTTACAGATCTCTGGTATTAAACCTTTCTTTTAATCAGTCTAGGAAAAAAATACTTTCTTTCAATACAGCCTGACATGAAGTAGAAAACTGAAAGTTTTATATGCTTTACAACTTAATTTTTCGTTTAGAATTCGTTTCTTGTAATTACAATTCTTCTAATATCCAAAAATATTTTTCCCAGGATAAAATTAAAAATTCATTTTTATCGAATTTTTCTTCGTTTCATTAATTAGCCTTGAATGTTTTCTTAAATTTAAGGCAGTCTTTGGAAAATCGCGGTGTATAAAGTTTCATAATAATACATCTTATCTTATCCATTAAAAATAATTTCAAAGTTTGCATACGTTTTTCATTTGAAGTGCATATTTTTATATTTAACCTCAATGAAACCCAGATACTATTTAAAACAAATGCGCAAAACACTATAAATTCACTGACTTATTCAATATTAACTTCTACTTCCCCGGCCCACAGACAAACGGAGAGGAAATGTATTGTGAAAGCTCATTTTTTTTCGAGATGAAGACGGAAAGATCTATGTGCAAGCCCAAACGCTTAATCCGATTGAGCTGAAATTTATTATGAAGGTATCATTTGGTCATGGCAAGAGTTGAAGAGTAGTGTTTGACAGCGGTGCAACAGGAGGCACACTAGTAATATTTCAATCTCGAAATATTACACTTAAAGACTTGAAGTTTGGTACACAAATGCCTTGCTGGGACAGAAATCACATTGTGAAATATCTTTTTGTTGAACCCTTCAGGCCTCGGCCCCTCAGCCGATTGACAAGTTGATGTCCCAAAAAAAAATAGTAAAAAATAGTAAAAAAAAATTATTATTACACTGTCTTACCAAAACATTAATTACTGACAAGCCATACTGTACCTATAATTAAAATAAAACATATTAACGTAATAAAACATAATAAAATAAAACAAATTAAATTAAATCGGGGCCGTCACGCTAAATCTTATTGAGGCCAATATCGGCCAATTGGGGCTCTAGGGATGAAATAGTTTCATGGCAATTATATTGGATTGTAAATGCCTAAATGATCGACTAAAACAAAATTGGTCTAAGACAAAATTGCATCCGTAAATCTAAATAGGAGTTAATTGCTATCGCAATTATTGCTATTGCGTTAATTGTTATCGCAAAATTGCATCCGCAAATCTAAATAGGAGTGAATAGGAGTTGAATTAAATAGGACTATTGCTCGCAGATAATAATTTAACTTTCAATGTAGTGTATGATTTGTGCGTATTTCTGTAATTTTGTAAGTTTTTTTCATGCATATTTGAAGAATTTTCCATGTGTTTTTCCATGCATATTTTAAGAATTTTTCATTCATTTTCAATGTGTGAAATATGAATGAAGATAATATTTTAGTTTTATGTGCCGCTAAATTAGGTCATTTGAAATGTGTCGTTTATTACTTTATGTCCTATAAAATATATTTTAGAGAATTGAGACATCCATTTCAACGTGGCCATGCAACAAGAGTATTCAACCGTTAAAGACAAACATTCTCTGCGCTCATTCTATTCCCAACACACAGGCCTTCAATGCGGTGTTGCTATTTTTGTTGAAAAAAAAATCCCTTTGAGCATCAGAGGCACAGTACTTACTCTCTGGACATATATACAGGGAGCTAATGGGCCCATGCTGGGTTGGCCACGAAGACCTATTCTGTTCAGGGTCGGTCACACTCACGGGTCAACACCCATCCGACGGCCTCCACGCATGAAGTGCGAACCTGGGTAGGACTCTGGCCCTGGTCAGTTTCCCCTGGGAATCAAACCTCTGGCGCTCCTGGACGGTCTGCGCACCGTGCGGCGTAAACCAATCGACTGACAGTCCGGGGAGTCTGGAAGCTGTATTATTTCCTATAAAGCGGGGGTGGTTGCGGACCTTACGGCTACTGCTCTTGAAATGATCATCGGCCAAGGACGCTGTGGCCCGCGATAGATTCGGTATACACCGTTTCACCGCTTCGTAGGGGAGAGGACCACGCAAGCGACCTCGAACTCGTAACCATTCGAGAGACCGGAGTAATCTGGTCACAATTGAAAGTAAGGGCGTGAGTGTCGGCCCGCCGGGTAACATTCCTGGCTATCTCGCGGTTAAGGCGTTGGCCTCTTGCGGGTTTGTGGCGGAGCTAGACGGTGGACTGTTTTGTCCTCAAGTCTTCTGCGCTCACTCCAGGGAGGTGACGGGCTTGCCCGCTGTAGTCGACAACCCAAATTGGTAAAATGTACATAATATGTTATTATTACCATACAAATCCTCTTCTCATCTTTGCATTTGTGTATAAGTTGGGAGCTGTTCCCCTTGAGATTGACGCATTGGTCGTATTCGTCAGTCGCTTCGCAGCGATAGCACCACAGGTCGTTTGCAGGACGCTCAGCTGCAGGCGTGCGATGGACGCTGTTCGTCTGGAGAATCTGGCAATGATAACCTGAGAAAGAATAAAGGATACCAGAAATAATAATTAATAGTTTTTAAAAAAACACTAAAAACACGCTTTTGGGCTATGATACGATATTCACATACACACGGCTATGATACGATATTCCATCATGGAATGCCAGTGCCTATCTTCCGGCTTCATCATCAGACCTTGAAACCTAATCTTGTTCAAAGTTCATTCCAAGACTTTTCTAACAAGTCCAAACACAGCTATGATACGATGTTCCATCATGAAGTTCCAGTTCATATCGTTCGACTCCATCATCAGATCAGTTCGACAGTACCATATTATTGTATTGTCATCAGAACTACATACAGCTGCCAGTTTTCATGACGCTACGATCCTTGGAAGATGGTTAAATTAGTTACTTTAGATTCCATTACATAGTTAGTTACATACAGGTCGACCTAATAAAAGCGCGTTATAAAAGGGTTTAATCCCACAAATCATTCACGTATTTTATAAAGAAATACGTAGCATATCCAAATCCAATAATCTGATAGGATAAAAGTGCTGCTGCAACTGTACTCAAAAATCATAGACATAAATATCGTCGAAATATAATCAAATAATAAGATATTGTGAGGTACGGGCATCTTCCTAAAATTTCAATTGTTTTTGTAAGACTATTGAGCGATAGCTATATTAATGGATGATTATCAGTAAATCGATGATGAAGATAGTACAATAAAATACATAATTTTAAACTTTATTACTAATTTATGCTTCAAATGTTATTGTCCCTATTATACCAAGAATTTATTGATGAAATTGATGTAATTTAATTCTGAATATTTTTTGTAATTAAATTATAAATGATGTAATTAAATTAAAACTAACTACATAAAAAAGAAAATGAAACGAAGTTATGAATACTTAGGGACAATGTAAAATGACATATTTCACTGTTTATAATATTTGATATTAATAAAAAATGATTATGACAGCTCATTTGGCTTCGATGTCCCATTTTCTAATAGGTAATGAAGTTAATTACACTTTTTCCATAATTACAAAAGATTACTGCAAGGAGGTGTTGTTTTGGTATCAGTATCATAGACTTTTTCTATCTTAGCTGGAACGCTTGCCGGTAGAAATATAGCAATATTCTAAAATAGTCAGACTATGAATGCACCTCCTGCTATTTCAGTCTGTAGCCGTGTCACAGAGCATTAATACGGGTATGGATGATAATGCGACCGATCAACCCCAACTAAAATCGGAATTAGTTCATGCCAGCAAGATAGGGCAACACCGAGACAGGGCAGAGCGGAATATAAAATAGACGGTCGTCACTTCTCAAGCATAAAACTACCAATTGAACATAAAGCGGAATAATTAAAGACCGGACGAATTGTTTTCAAACTAATTCAGTTGGCTTTATGTTCTGCAGGTAGTTCTTGTGCAGGAATAGATACGATCGTTCATTTTACATTCCGCTCCAACGCACTGCTCTATCTCGTTCTCATGAACTCTTTCCTATATTAGTTCGCGAAGGGTCGCAATCGAGCCCAATAAGTAAGTACAATAGCATAATTATATTATTTTATACAGAGCTCTAACTATAAAACTTACTGCAAAAAGTTAACATTTGATTCACGGTTGCGTGAAAAGATAATATTTTTGTGTATCCATTGGCTTTATGTTCTGCAGGTAGTTCTTGTGCAGGAATAGATACGATCGTTCATTTTACATTCCGCTCTAACGCACTGCTCTATCTCGTTCTCATGAACTCTTTCCTATATTAGTTCGCGAAGAGTCGCAATCGAGCCCAATAAGTAAGTACAATAGCATAATTATATTATTTTATACAGAGCTCTAACTGTAAAACTTACTGCAAAAAGGTCACATTTGATTCACGGTTGCGTGAAAAGATAATATTTTTGTGTATCCAGTAAAATCGTAATATTTTGAAAAATAATATAATAATTCCTGTTTTTTATTTATCAACATGATTACATTTTAAGCTAGGGTAAACAGGACAATTTTTCTATTTTTGTATTTTTTCTATTTTTATAATATTAGTTTTTTCTTCAGTTTTCTAACATTTGTTTTTTAATGAAGTTTTTTTTCATTTCATTCTAATTGCTTATATACAAAACTTTTTGTAAATATTTTTTTTTGTGTGTATTCTGTAATTTTTTTAAAAATTTATAGTGCGATATTATAATTAGTACATAGGTAGCCAAATATATCATTAGGCCTTTAGAATTATAAAGATTATACTAATTGCAATTTCGGAATTAAAGCCTATTAGTTACCTCTGCCATATTTGAAAATAGCTTAACCTACCGTCACATAGGTGTTTATGAAGTTATTTTTTAAACCGTAACCTACAGTCATATAGGTGTTTATGAATCGTTTTTTAAAAACAACTAATTTAATCTACTGCAATATATGTGTTTGACGCGTCTTTAAACGCACATTCCTCGCTTATTTATGAAAACAGAGCAAATATTTTTACAGTTTCGATACAGATTTACAGAATCAGTCTGATGAAAATAGTGTAATATTAAAACAGTAAAGCATTAAATCATTTTTAATGTAGAAGGGTTTGGTAAACTGCATAAATACCCATTGGGCTCACAGTTGTTGTAAAAGTTTACATTTTTGTGTATAATATATAAAATCGTATTATTTACAAAATAAAAAAATGGTTGCTACTTATGATGTATCAACACGGTAAAATGTTAAGCTAAGGTAAATAAAACATCAATCTAAAAGTATGATTATTTTACTAACAGGATTACCCATGGATATTTTTCAGTAGTGTTTGTTTGTGTCTCTTGTAAAATAAAGAAACGCAATTGTTCTCTTTCTACAGTTAACGATTCCAAACGAAACAAAGACTTACCAGATATGATTAATCCGACCACGAACACAAGAACCGTATTGCAAAACAACTTTACACTGTCCTCCATCTTTTTTCACACAACATATTTTTGTTTTGTTCCCCGCAAAACTGTGTGATTTTCTCTCGCGCACTAGACAGCTGTCAGATGAGGCTAAAGGGTCCAGCGGCCCGGATGCTGACTAGGACGGGCAGCCATCTTGGAACTGAAATGGCGGCACTGCGGCCCCATCGGGCATGCGCTGTATACCAGAGAATCGGGCTAACGATATATGCAAGTAAAGATAGGTATGTCTCATCCGCTTTGTACGTCACCGGGAAAGGTACAGGGGGTGAAAGAAAAACAAACCTTTTCAGCGAATATTATCATTGAATATTAAACAATTCGCTGTACTTTATAATACGTTTTAATAATAAAGGATCAAGACCATTAATTACATTTCTAATGACAGAATTCACGGGAATTAAACAAAGCCAGAGAAAAATTCCCAATAATCATATTATAACGATGTGACTAACTCTAACCAATCTAATTATAATTAAAACCTGCGCAGTATTAGTAGTTACATGACTTACAGTGCCGCGGCAGTGAACAAAAATAGAGAAATACGACAGGTGATTTGACGTACATACTTCGATACCGTTATTCAAAAAAAAAAGGAAAACCTCATTAGGACCAGTTATATATTATATATTACTTGACATTTATATGTTACCAATTATGACCCTTTCAATTAGCGACTTTTGCACGCCGTACAATAATCACATGCTAGTTACATTTTCTCTCGGATAAAACGTCTCATTTAGCCGAAATTAACAAACATCTGAGAACGAAATATCATGGAGGACTCTCCATGATAATTCGTTCGTACTTACTTATATACCAAGGTATGTGCTTTTTACTGCTATTTTAATTATGGAGATACATGCTTTGCCTCCACCTCTACATGTCCTTAAATCGTCGTCTAGATTTTATGTCAAATTAATATATTTTCAAACGTTGACAGAGCTTTAAAAATAAACTCCAAAAAATTCCTCCTAGTTTTAATCTTTTCTTGTTATTACATTAATAAACTTTCATTATAGATACAATTTGCCTGCTTCTGCCTGCCACTTAGTTTTTATGATTTTCTTTCAGCCGGAGGCAACTTGATCAAAAATGACGATCACACAGAAACATGTTTGAAAACGAGAAAAACTAAAGATAATTTATTGTTGCCGAAAAATTATATTACCTCCTGAATGTATCTGACTACTCTGATCA
This sequence comes from Micropterix aruncella, assembly GCA_944548615.1. NCBI lineage: Eukaryota > Metazoa > Arthropoda > Insecta > Lepidoptera > Micropterigidae > Micropterix > Micropterix aruncella. Next base: position 34,285,589 of record OX155955.1, on the reverse strand, counting down.
ATAACGAGACCAAGTAGCAAGGATATGTAATCTGTTTTATCTAAAATTTCATAAAAAAATAGAAATTGTCCTTAGGGCATATTTAAATTGGGTTGTGGATAAAATCAAAATTTCACATTTCGAATCCTGCTAGAAATTATTCATTATCCATTAGCGATTAATTGACCATTTCAAGTAATCAAAACTTTTATTGCGTTTTTAATGGGTTCTAGCGTCCTGGAGAGTTGGGTTGTAATATTTGTGGCAACATATTTTCGTATTGTCGTTCACAAGGTGAAAAGTTTTTTTTTGTGATAGCCTGTATACGTGCAGTATTCCAGTTATATTTATTATGGTTATTATTGTTGATAATATGTACATTTTTTTTGTATAATATATATTATAATAAGCTTTGGTTTTGCGGATGTCACTCCGATTTAAATTTAGTATATGATAATGTAAGAAAATTCATGTTTGAACACCTTTTACGAAAAATGACCAATAATGACCACGTAGATTCCTATATTCTACGATCGCAAACTTACTGTAGAATTTAAATACATATAGATTAGCTGCAAGGTTTTGCAAGTTTGCTGCTGTATAAAAATTATCGACCTGTTCAATGGGTGGTTTTGCGGGATATCTCGAAGGAAAATTCCTATCCATTATCCATATCGATGGTATCGATATGGATAAATACATAAACGACAAATATAAATTAAAACACCGCAGAAAGCCGGGTCAATGCGAACGACGTCACGGGCTTTGGATAAGGCCCGTCGACTGACTCACAGAGAGCGCGATCTTCTATAAGCACTGGATGTTTATAGAGATTACACGAGTCAACGGCGCTTCCGTAATTTAAATTTTGTTTTAAGTAATATTGTTTCAATAACTTTCTTGTCTAAAAAACTAACATCTGCTGACATGGGTCTGCTTATGGGTAACTGTGTAGCTTACTTGTTTCCCGGATGGTTTTTGCATTTCATATCTTACGCTTGTAGCGTAAAAAGCACTATTTTGTGTAATTTAATTAAAACTCCGACTAAGCAAAACATGGTAGAAATTTTAATCATCCAAATCAGTCAATAATAATTTAAAATACACATCAATACATCGATGGATGTTATCTTTGATTCTATAGCGTATTAGATTGCTCCATCCAGTACTAAAATTTGGACGCTAGGATTTTACTAGAAACGAAACGTATAGATGGCACTCATAATTCCAAAAAAATACTAATATCCCCTTATGTTCAATATGGCGGCGTTCGTGGTATAACGTGGACTTTAGATGGCGCTTTAAACACGCCTCTGCGGGTTCCTATTTCAAAATAATAAAAAACGAAATTTTAAATCATAGCTCTTATTATTAATAAAATAAAATAAAATACAAACGGAGCTGCCATGGAATTCACCGACCAAAAATCGGGCCCATCATATATAATTATTACACTTCTGGGAGGTGAACGGTGGATTCTGGACTAACGACCGGCTGTGGTAGGTTTAGGACAGCTGTCTTGCCATATGTGAGCGTTCACCTTACCACCCATTCACTCCCCCCTTCGAAGCCATGGAATTTGAGATGCAGAAATCGCGGTTTTAGATATTTTTTTCTAGAAAGGAGTTGATTATTTTCCTGTAGAGACCAAGATCTTTAAAAAGGTGAAACAAAGATTTAGCTGGCAGGCCAGGAGCGCCAACTTCCACCGCGTGAAGGTGAACAGTGAAGCCGTTCCGGGTGACAGCATTTGCGAGATCATGGTATTTATTTAATTTGTAATCGTGGTCTTTTGGGATATTTGATTCCCATGGAACAGTTAATTCTACTATAAGGACCTTCTTCCGAGATAGAGAGTAAACAGTTTTATCTGGAGAGTAAAGAGTTATATCTGGAGAGTAAAGAGTTATATCTGGAGAGTAAAGAGTTATATCTCGACTAAAATTATTTAAAAAAACATGTAATTTTTTAATTTGGTATACAGGTTTCAATACGTAATAATTACGCACTTAAATGTTCAGATATACTATTAGATGGCATTTTTTCGCTTCGTATTATTGCTATGATGTAATCAGCCTATGATGTAATCAGCGATGCCCATCAATATAAAGCGAAAAGTTTATGAGACATGCGTGCTGCCAGTAGCAACCTACGGCCTTGAAACAGTGCCTCTAACGCAGAGCAGTGCCAACCGCCTCAGAATATGCCAAAGGGCAACTTGCGGTGTCAACTACAACGGGCGAGCCCGTCACCACAGGACGTTTTAACGATTTTCTCGTTCTGTCGCCCTGCAGTGAACGTAGAAGACTTTGGACAGAACAAATCCAACGTCCAGCTACGTCACAGCCCGCAAGAAGCCAACGCCTTTACCGCGAGATAGCCAGTAATGTTACCTGGCGGGCCGACCCTCGCGCCCTTGCTTCCAATTGTGACCAGATTTCTCCGGTCTCTCGATTGGTTCCGAGTTCGAGGTCGCTTGCGCGGTCCTCTCCCTTACGAAGCGGTGAAACGGTGTGCACCGAATCTATCGCGGACCAAGGCGTCTTTTGACCGACTCTGAACCGGGATCGGATGGCCAATGGTCATTTCAAGAGCAGTCGCCGTAAGGTAGACAACCACCCCCGCTCTATAGGAAACAATACAGTTCCCAGACTCCCCCGACTGTTAGTCGGAGAGCACAGTCGATTGGCTTGCGCCGCTCGGTGCGCAGACCGTCCAGGAGCGCCAGAGGTTTGATTCCCAGGGGAGACTGGTTGACCCAGTGTCCTACCCAGGTTCGCACCCCGTGCGTGGAGGCCGTCGGATGGGTATTGACCCGTGAGTGTGAACGACCCTGAACACATGGGTCATCGTGGCCACCTCATCATGGGCCCGTTAGCTCCCAATGCCAATGGGCAATGGAGAGAGCATCAGTCTCCGCGACAGAGTGCGCAATGAAGAGATACGAAGGCGCACGGGGGTGATAGACGCCATGAAACGTATCGCCAGACTGAATTGGGGCTGGGCAGGTCACGTCCTAAGACAGGATGACGCGAGGTGGCCGAAAAGGCTTGTCCAGTGGAGACCAAGAACCACAAAGCGAGGCGTACGGAGACCACAACTACGATGGCTGGACGACATCAGAAAAGCAGCAGGGACCAAGTGGCTGAGGGCAGCAGCTGACAGAAAGACATGGAAGAAGAAGGAAGAGAGAGGCCTACGTTCAGTAGTGTACCAAACCAGACTCAGGAAGAAGAAGAAGAAGAATTAGTCTATATAAAAAATGCGATAGATGGCACTTTTAATTGAATGTTATCATTGGTTATTTTTTTAGGTTTTTATAGTGAATCAGTCTTTGTAAAAAAAAACATTCATTATTAATGTTATTATAGATAGCCAAATAAATTGCTGTTAGTTTGGCTGTCAATGCTATCAGCGCCACCTGCATTTCGTAGCTGAAGAAGGGTCGCGAACATGCTCTAAGGAGTTGTAAATCTAATAATATATATGTAAACAACAATGTTATAAAACGTATACTCTGAAATGTCTATTTATGGCTTGAAATTATTTTCGGCTCGTGATGGGTCGGCGGATCCAACCCAGAGGCTTCATAAAGGCACCTTAATGAGATGACGGGCACTTAAGGAGAAACCGCGCCGGAAGGTCACATCATCATTATTGTACCGCTCTCCATTCCACTGGAGATAACTAAGACAGGCGCTATAACAGACGGTAAATGTAGGTATTCATCCATTATACGAGATTAAGCTCTTCTTCTTTCCTGACTGCTTGTGGCAGTCGTGCTCCCAGCAGATTTGGAAGTTCAAAAGAATGCTGCGATCTTGGCTATATAAGGTAGCAATGGTGAAATATTTCTCTGACACACTTGGCTCGACTGTCCAGCGGTTGGTGGACTGTTCCTGTGTACTCTCTTACGAAACTATTATGGTAAATCAGGACAGATGGAATGCCACCAACCACTTAACCCTTAATTAGTCGCATGGGGTCAAAGCACGCGTGTAAAAAAAAAGTACTTGCAGCCGAATTTCCCCGCGCCCCCGCTAGCTTCCTAAATCGCGACAAAGTTTGCATTTTAGTAGCGATAAAGTCACGGGAGCGGAAGGACGCGTCGCTGCTCTCTTAAACGGTCACCCCATGCGACTAATGGACGTTGCAACAACTGTCCGCGGAAAACGATCGGAAAGTGGCAACGAAATGCAAAAAATGCTATAAAATTGTATGCAATGATCATTCTGAAATATATTGTCAACAATGTACCTAATGACAGTGATTCGGAGAGTTTCTAAAAATATTACAATTTTAAACTATTATATCACCATAAACACATAATGTTAAATTCTTCTAAACTATTTTCATTTAATTTGTTTTTTTTTTGTCAAATCAGATATTAAGCCATGTTGTTTCTTGAAAATATATTATTTCAAATAAAGCCCTTTATTAATAAAATAATTTTATTCATATATTTATTTAGTATACATTAAAAATAATTTTTAAAATTTGGGGTCACCTGAGACCCCGTGCGACCAGTTATGTAATTTTCTTAGTGCGACTAATTAAGGGTTCCGCCTCTTTTTCCCATTTGACTCGACTCCCGAAGAGGGCCGAATGATTCCATCCAGCTTGGACCCGATGACCAGCTTGTGCTTCTTTAACCGCTAACGGTTTCATCCAGCTTAGGCCATATGACCTGTCCGTTGCATTGGGTCTGTTAAACTCAAGGTTTAGATCCCATCCATTTTTCCACTTGTCTGTATGTTACGTAATAATCTTTATTTTCACAATGCACGCATGTACCACTGTGTTTAGGTTAGTTGTAAGATATTGCTATGTGGCAATAAGATCGCCTTTTTATATACTAATTAAGTGCAAATAAAGAGTTTATTATTATTATTATTAAGAGCGACGCACCTGGAAAGGACTCTGTTTTCCCTGTTAAGGCTGTGTCTTGGACACGTGGGATCTGATCCTCTGGGACAAGATCTCGGGCGCTGATGGGCGGCCTGCGCAACGATGGCTAACTACATCGTCATTACCCAATCGACTTTGCATTCCGGCGGATAACCGGGGATCTGGAAACGGTCTGACACTTTTCCTAAGAAGCGAGGATGGTTGTTGACCTGATTTCAGCTATTATTAAAACGTCCCATTAGCCACCTATTGCATGAAAAAGACGGGCAAAGGGCGCACGGTCCGCAAAAAATCGAACAGTATTACCGCTAACATCAGGTAGAGGCGGAGCAAGAGACTTGTGGACTCTGCGACCAGACTGGAAGACTGAGAAATTCGGCCGAATCTGGTAAAAAAGGGCGTTAGTTCAGCCCGCTTTGTTCACTTTCCAGTGCCTCGTAGTGAGGCGTTGAACTTTTACGGCCTCGTTGGTGAAGCTAGAGAGTGTACTGTCTTTGTCCGCTAACTCCTAACGTTCACTCAATGGAAGATAGAATAACCTGATCTCGTTAAAACTTCCTGGGGCGACGGATTCGCCCATTGTGTTTAGTTCTCACCTGGCAGCCTCCTCAAAGAGGTAAGGACCCCACCACTGTTGTATCGAGCAGTCGTAGATAGTTAGGACCTGGTGTGCGGATGTGGAAGAAGACCTTATAGGTGTCCTTTTGCTAGCCCAAGCTCAACTGGCGAATAGCTAGGGCAGCCTGGAAACGTATGTTTCCTAGCAAGCGAGAAAAAATGGTGACCTATTGTCACCTATCCTTAGAAACGACTCGTTGGACACCCGATCTCTATAGAGACAGGCGGGCAAAGGGGGGCTCGGGTCCGCGATAAATTCAAATACAAATTGCTACTACAGTAGGCTGAGACCGCGAAAGCGAAAGCGCCCGCCCTTTGCCTGTCAAGCTCGCATGTCAGCGTTATTAAGGATAGATGATGCCAGGTTCACAGCTACACCCGCTGCTTAGGAAACGTATGTCTCCAGACTCTCCCGGTTATTCGCCGGATTGTGCAAGCCATGTTGACAAAGCCCGGTGCGTAAACCCCCCAGTTCCACCCAAGATGTTCCCCTGGGTCGTAACCTTCGATCACGTCTACGAATGCAGATTGCAGCCGCAGACATAGTTCACCGTGACCCTTCCAGGTTGAGTCCTTCTTTAAGGAGGATACAGGATGGGAGCTTAACCGTGAGCTGAGCCGACCTAAGAAAACACAGACAGGCCATCAGGTCCAAGCTGCACGGAACCATTAGGAACAGTTGTCCATTACTGTACCAGCACATCCTAAAGTAAAGGTCTTTAGGTTATTTGAATCCAACTATCTTCAACAAGTAAGAGGGTAGGTGAAATTTTATCCGCTGCCTAATATTAAGCAAAGATGCTCGCTTGAGAAATGGAGAAACATGATGTCTAAGGAGTGCAGTGAAATAAAATGATTCAATTACCAAGATGACAATAAAATAGTAAGTCGCATCTCATTTTAATGAAACATTTCCTTACATTTTCTGTAAATAAGCATGACGTAAAGGCTCGTCTTTTATCTATACTAATCTATAGGTACTAATATTATAAAGAGGTAAAGTTTGTGAGGTTGTAGGAAGTAATCTCTGGATCTACTGAACCGATTTTGACAATTCTTTTACCAATAGAAAGCCACGTTATTTGTGAGTTTCATAGGGCTATATATTAATCCGAAAAATTAAAAGACTTTTTCGTGGTAGTTTGATTTGCAAAGTAAGTCGGAGAAAAAACGGTCGAATGAAAACGTTTCTTAAGAGCGCTACTTTAACGATGAGAGATATATGATTGAGTTCTAGAGAAAAGTTGTATATCTTGGTAATGCCTACAAAAAAGTCAGCGATAGCATATGTCTAAATTTTATATTGAAGTCACAAAAAGTAGTTTTTTATATTAAAAAAATAATTTAAATCGTTAGGTCATGATTATTGGTCATATTATCAACAATTATGAATTCATATCAAAATAAGTAAATTTATCGTCTCAAGTGTTTAAAACAAAATACTTTTCCCTTTTACTGCATATAATTTCCCTTTTAGTGCATAAATGGTTAAGACACTCACAAATAAGACACTCACAAGAAGACACTCACAAATAACGGTAATATAGTCAAATTGGCATGCAAATACATACATACATATGCAGTAAAAATATAGCCCTTCTTTTGGCAGTCAGGATATAAAATATCATAGCACTTATTACTAACCGAACCACACTCATAATTTCATCACAATTAAAAAGTTTTACCGCCCAACGAAGTGGGCACGGGTCAGCTAGTGTATAGGATAAAGCCAATTGCCTAATCTCAACATTGACCATATCAATCACAATATTTGTATTGGGTAAATAGTCATTATTACCCTGTGGTGTATAATCTATATATTTTAAAATTTTAGGCTCTAGAGCAGCCTTCCGCACGGGGTCACGAAATATAATTATAGGGTCGTCAAAAAAGTCAACAAGGTCCTTTACTTACCGATTTTTATTAAAGTTTATGCGTGAAATATAACCTCTCCATACACATTTTGATTTCAATTTCTTTAAAACGGAGAGATTCGATGAACTTAAAAGAAAAGAAGCAGCTGATCGATTTAATGTCCGATGAAAGCCTTCGAGCAATTTTCAAAACCACGGATCTATCCAAGTTCTGGATAATGACGGACAAGGAATATCCACTGTTATACAAAATATATCTGCTGAAATTGCTGCCATTCATATCTACATACCTGTGTGAGACAGCTTTCTACACATTGACCGCTATAAAAACAAAATATCGCTCCAGACAATGTAGAACCTGATTTGAGGGTGTCTATTTCTGATAATATATCACCAAGAATTAATATACTGACTGAATATGTGCAAGCACAAGGTTCAAATTAATGTTTAAACTTACTTACCTAATTTTCTTAGTGAATAAAATGTTACAATAATTGCTTGTCTCATTTAATACCTTCATAAATATGTTAAAGGCATATTTTCTCGTTTGCTCTAATATTAATTTCCAAAATAAATAAACTTTCCGATATAATTTACGAAATAAAAACAGCTAGAACATGGAGGAAAATTGAAGTTTACCTTGATCTCGTTGCCTGAACCAACCTTTGCATTTGTAAATTTAGTGTTTTTTTCTGGGGTCGTTGAAAACTCTTTTTTTAATTTTGGGGTCGCAACATCAAAAAGGTTACGGACCGCTGCTCTAGAGGAACAACACTTATATTAAAATATTGAAATAAATTCAGAAACTTGGACTTCGGTAACAGCAGCTAAAAACTAACTACACCACAGTGACTAAAATACATGTATATATGTAACTACGCCATAGTGACCTTTTTTAACACGAGCGAGGTAACTCTAGGGGGATTCTATCGTATTCAGTGACCCGGATATGGGATGTAAAAAGGTGAACGGGTGTCGTATGTCGCGCAACGTTCAATAAGTTCGGCGCATAAATATTGTTTGGAAAGTTATGTTGACGTTTATTGAGATCGATTCAATCTGAGATACACCTTTCACTTTAAGTAAATCATTCATGAAGTAGGTACTTCTTCAAATGGTGAATGATTTTATCGAGGGGAGTTGGTCAAACAATGGACTGCAGTACTATATACTATATATATAATTTTCATATAATTTTAGCGATAACCTTATATAGTTTATAGATATATAAATAGCGTATTTTTTATTTTAAAAAAATATATAAGATATACGAAAAAGTACTAATATAATTGAATAAGTATCTCATGATGTTTCTGTGATACATTGAATTGTGGCATTGTGCATAATAATGTACCATCACAGAAATATCATTGAATCAGTAACATTTCTTAAGGCTGGTGCGTTGCTTTGTATTTAATTATCAAGAGTTTATACTAAATAATATGCAATCAAAAATGTGTTTCAAGTAGATTTTTTAAAAAAAAATTCACATTACAAAAAAAAAATACTAATCAGTTCAATGATAGGTCGAAAACAAATTTAAACTAACAGTAATGATACATCAAATGCCCCGGATGTCCTGCAACTTTGATATTTTATATGTTTTGCGCGTAAAAGACACAAGAGCTGTTGGTTTTATTTTATTCGACACATCTTTGGGCTTATACAGTATCCGATCTTCATCTTCTGGGCATGTCCAGAACGGTTTAGATCTCTTCGAACAGCTTACGTTAATGCCTATTTTTGGGATAAATCCTACATAAACACATATGAACAAGTACTAATAACAAAACTCTAGATGGCAGATAAGTTGTCTGAAAGTCAAATTATAAGTAAAGTTCCGGATGCTCCTGTTAAAGCTTGACGAGCTTTGTTGATAGCAGAAATTCTTCCGAAACACAAAAAGTGCCTTCCCAATCTCACTACACACAGTCAACTGATCACTCAAAAAGCGATTCGTTCAGCATCTAGTCATGTTCATGACAAAATAAATATAATTGTACAAACTTTCTTCGTTTCCACTGGATAATCAATTTTATTTAAAAAATAGGAGTGGCTCATTGTTTGGGCAAGGGATTATAGTTAGAGCAGCTTACGGTACCAATTGGCACTGCAGAATGCAAAACGAAATTAAGACGTTTTAGAAGACTATCTCTACTCTCTATCTGATAAGGAAAGATTATCATCATCTGTCCATATAGGTGCTTATCTACAAGGCATATGTGAGACCTACTTTTGAGTATGGCTATCAGCTTTAGGACCCCTACGTAGGCAAAGTTGGAGATATCCTGGTAAACGTCAGAGAAGGGCAACCATAATGCCAGTGGGCCTGAAGAATAGGAATTATGATGATCGCTTGGAATTAATTAGACTGAATACTCTCAAATAAAGAAGACAAAGAGAGCACCTGATTAGGAACTATAAAACTCTCACAAATTATCACGAACTGTACCTGGTATCAAAGAACAAATTCAACGTCCACACAAATATTTGACGTCACAGCAAAAAACTCAATGGTGCAAAAAATAAATCTACTCCTTCTAAGAATGTTTTGCAAAATAACGTGGAAGCAATCGTTTCAAATAGCATTTGGAACGATTAGTGAAAACTCTGCCAATCAATTCAAAATCAGACTCAGTTTGTACCTAAAAACGTGTTAATATTGATTATGACTAGCATTACAACTTAGAAGATCCGATCTGACGTGTCAGCAAAGCTGTCTATCCAGAAAAATAATTTCGCGCGTCATTGAACGGATATTTCTGGTAAAATTTCATTGTCAAACATCGCTGTTCGGTCGTCATTGTCAAATATCGGGTGGTGAACAGTTTTTTTTGTTATTTTTTAGTGTTTTCAGTTGGAATATGAACAGAAATGTAAGTAAATTTGATTCTAAAATACTTTATCAACCGAATTTAGTGATTTTATGTACATTTTATTCCAATTTTACCAGTTTTTTGGGTTGAAAAATTGGGTGCGGTTTATCGCTATGGCGTCATTACTAATTATTGAGTTTTTTGCGATAAATAACTCTGCCAAAATGTCTGCCTAATTTGTTGACACAATACAATTTTTTTTGGTTTTCGCTGAAATATATGAAATTTTCGGCGTATTTGTAAATTAATTTCGGCGTATAACGTATTTGTAAATTAATTTCGGCGTATAACGTATTCATAAGAAAATACTTCAAAAAAAAATTATGGTTTTTAAGAGCTAATATCTAATTATTTTTGTATGTAAATAAGCAAAACGAAATATAAACTTTGATAGAGATTCTAATAAAGATGAGTATTTACAATTTCTAAATAGGGTTCCGTATTTTTCCGTAAGGTACAAGTTGAAATGCGGAGTTTTTTTCACTTTTTCGATTTTCTCATATTTATTCATAATTATCGAATTGTTTTACAAAATTACATTTCAATATTCTATATATGAAATTTCAATGCGATCATTGCACAGTTATTCTTTTTATGATTGCTGTAGTAGTTCCATAGTTATAGTACTTTTTGTCGAGCACGGCGATATTGTAAGAAATTCCAATTAATTGCCGCGGTCTGCTATGAAATTATTCCGCTACTCGAAGGGTTAAGTTCAGATAGAAGAGTAGTTGTTATTCTATCTCTCCGTATTATTTATGTGATGTAATACGAACTTTTAGAGAAATACCGCAAAGCAGACCTCAAGTCAACTAATCTAGCCATCGGAAGTAAGCAAACTGAGTAAATAAACATTTATTTAATAGTATGTATGTATTCTTCAAGGAATTCAGTATCGACCGTATATTAAAAGGTTTTGTATATTTGTGTTTTATTTATTTATAGCATTTTTATATGTTTTAATGTTTTTGATAAATTATATTGTTTTATTAGTTCTGTACTTTCTAGAATGAATTGTTATTTTACGAGTTTTTTTTATTTATATCAATTATATATATTTTGTAAAACATCACTTTTTACAGAACCGTTAAATATATATTTCAATGTTTTAATAACGGAATATTTGTACTGTGATTTGTGATTATTATTATTACTACATTGTTTTTATAATTTCCTTTTATTACAATTAGGTGAAATCATTTACTATTAATATTACAGGTAAGCAGACGCGATTATGATAGCAGCTAATTTAACATTAGGTACATAATTACCAAATAAGTATGAAAAATCGATAGTACCACTCCAAGACTTTCCCGGCAAGTGGCCAAGGGCTGATTTCATCTAAATAGTAATTTCATAAATAATATCGATGAGCGCCCTCTCTCGGCCGGCAGACGAACCCGGCTTGGTTCCACTGCGACACCTCACGCTGCGCGGTTCGTTTTTCGGCTAAAGGTTGATTTAGGCCAAGCACCAACAGATGTCGTTAATAATTGATTAAATGTATGGCGGAACTGAAATGTTATTAGTGTAGTTTGTATATGAGATATACCAACAAAAAATTACAATGTGTTTTTTTTGGCCCAACAAGGCGTTCGTGTAGCTAAGTCCAATATTTCGAGATTGATTTATGATTTGTGCGCGCTCTGGTGAGAAAAACTTCAACCACAATTATTTCGACTCATGCCATGCCCAAATGATGCCTGTATATTAAATTTCAGCTCAATCGGATTAACCACTTGGACTCTATCGTGGAGTTATACACACAGAGACACACAGAAGTGCGTTCACAATACTTTCCTCTTCTTTCGGTTGGTGGGCTGGCAAAATAATTGTCAATCTGTTACCTAAACAGGGAATTATGACAAACGAAGTGTCATACATTATCACCATAAATGTTTCACCAAATTTATTTATACAGGAAAACAATTATATTTCTTATAAACAAGATAAAAAACGAGTTTACAGCTTGAATGAATAAAAACAACAATGAAGACGAATATTGTGTTTCTCCGGAAAACAGGGAGAAATCAGGTCGTTATAAGGGAAACTTTGAAGTGCCGAAACGTCTAACGTCTTTTGGACAACGTCATTACAGCTTTCTTGCTCCAAGAATGGTTAATATCATGAGTAAAGAGAACATATTGGAAATTAGCAGCAACCAACAAAAATATCACCTTACATTATGGTTAATAAACCTGGGTAGGAGAGTTAATAACCTGGCTATATTTCTACTTCATATTTCTATTTTTGTATTCCTGTGGCGGCCTGCCTCTACTTTACTCTTGTGCATGTCAACTATAAAACGATTCCACTTCTCAGTGGGGGTACTGTGGCATAGCGTATATAGGGTGCTTAAAATAAACCAGCCCCTGAGGGCCGCCCGATCGGGTCCCGCCCCGTGACGTCACTCGACATTTCCGTCCTAATCAAATTACGCGACAGCTCATTTGACTGGCAAAATTCATTGCGGCACCTCGCCAGGCCAAAACAAACACCCACGATTGACCAAGCCCTAAAATAATACTCAACACAAATAGACCGAACCAACCGCCTGTAAGACGTCATCTTTCTGATAAATATCTGTTTATGGGGGTAAATCGGTTGAATTCGTTACTAAAGTTTGTGCCTGTGTGCCGGAAGGATGATTCATGCTACACCGGGCCGGGGCCGGGCCGGGCCCCGGCCGGGACACGGTCAGATATCTATAGTATACTTTTGTATGAAGCAATTCATGCTTGGTCGTGCTCCGGCCGTGACCGGCCGTGCCACGACCGGCGCACGGCGTCGAAATGGCGGTGGATATTGTTTTCCCGGCTCCGGTCTGCTAATCGTTCAATGGGAGAGATAGGCTTCAGAAATCTTGAATTTTTTATTTTTCCAACAAATATACTAAAGCCTTCTTTAGACATCCTAAAATAACCGTAAAATTTGCTCTCATCATCTATTAATTCCTTGTAGAGCGTGGCGAATTCTCCCTCCGATTGTCGTTTTCTCCAGGCTGGATGTACACTCCATCTTCTTTTATTAGATTCAGTTCGTGTTTCCAATACTTCGTCCTCAATGGCAATTGCAATAGCTGCCAACTCAAGTTGTGAAAATTGCATTAATAACACACTTATCAATCAAGCGAAAATAGAAATTAACAAATATTATTATCGCCAAAATAGATGGACACAACACTAGTTATCGCGGACACGGCCGTGGGATAAACTCGGAAACAGCCCGGTCACGCCCGGTGTAGCATGAATGACTGGCCCGGCCGGAGCACGTTGGAAACGACTCGGCCGGGGCCCGGCCCGGCCCCGGCCCGGTGTAGCATGAATCATCCTTTAAGCTCATTCCGCGTCGCTCAAACAGGTATCGACATTGAGCTGAGCCGCTCACAGCGCGCCGTGGTCGCAAGTCGATACGTGTTTCTGCACAAACTCCTTAACGGTGAGATAGACTCACTAGCTTTTTTAGGAGCGTTAAATTTCTACCTACCATCCAGGCGACTGAGGCAGCACTCAAAATTTCTCATTCCTATTTGGCAGACGAATCAATCTTTCCACAATCCTCTCCATCTCAAGTGCATGTCGGTTATAGGTACAACACAATAACTTATTTTTAACTTAATTATTAACTTATTTTTAACTTAATTATTAACTTATTATTAACTAGGTATTATTTTTTCTTTTAATTCTATTAATTGATCTCAATAATTTTAATAATAATATATTTTATACTGATACTTTAAAAAAAGTCAGTTAAACTGCACATAAAGAATAATTAATTTAGCATGCGCAGTAAACATAGGATACTATGCTCTAGTATCTAATAAGGAAAAATGTTAAAATATTAGTAATAATTAATGTACTTCTTAGAGTATTGTTTGTGTACCAATTATTCTAAATAAATAAAATAAACGAGGGAACTGCTTAGCGGTCAACAGCACAGAAACGAAATTTTGTACATGCATTCAAATATGATACGCATTCAATTATGATAGCCCATTCTAAGTTTCACCATATGACATGGCTGCTGCACAAACCTACTGCAATCAATTTGGAGTAGGTTTTTTTTATTAATATTTTGTATTATTTATAACTTAGCTTAATACATTCGAAGACATATTTATAGAAATCAAAAAAATCAAGACACATGTCAATAATATAAAACTTAAAGAGTTTGTTAATATCATATAATTATCTTTCAATCAGATACAGTTTCTGCTTATACTTAAACTGGGTCAATTTTCCTTCCCAGCATATTTTCCCCCCAGTAAAATGATTATGGGCATCTGCTTGTGTCGGCAGCTTAACTAAGTTCTTTATAATCAATTTAATGCACTCTAACGCGTATAAAGATGGAAGGGTGAGGATTTAAGGCCGTCTTATTTTATGGTCCACGCTTCGCTGCCGTACATAACCACTGGCCAGATGCAGCAATACAGGATCCGAGTTCTAAGTCTTAGATTTATTTTCCGGCAACACAAGACTTTTCTCATTTTATTGAATAATGCACGGGCGATTTCTATCCGGGTCTTAATTTCTTGATCGGAGTCCTATATTTCACTTACCCATGCACCGAGATATTTGTACTGCCGGACGCGCTCGAGAACTAAACCGGCAGCTAAACTAAACTAAACTACACCGGCAGCTACATAAGATGTTTGCTACATGAGCTAAATGATCAAACTTTAAAAACATAATACATAAATGTATATTAACAGCAATAAACGCTGCATATGCGGCATTCTATTTGAATTTGAAATAAAACCTATTCGAGGTATATTTTATTTTTATTTTAGAGAAACTTCAAAATTGTGAAGTTATGTAGTTACTCAATTTGTAATTTTTTTTAAATTAATTAATTAATTTATTTTATTTATTTTAAACAACATGATTTACAGACGAATGGCTATGATATTCGGTATACAGTACAAAAAAACGTGCAGGAAAAACAAGTTGAACCCATAGCCGTTGGCTCATCGCATACCTAACTGAGCAAGAACGCCCGTATCTAGGGATGCTGATATTTGACTTAGCATATTGCGAGCTGCTATGTATGACGTTCAATTATATAATTTATTATTGGTATATAGTTCAAAGCATTCATTCTTGCATAATACAAACACACAAGCACAAAGAGTTATACCAATGGATGATATACAGTAAATTAGTCGAAAATTATTCGAATTAACAAAAAACACAATAATATAACAATTCGAAGACTATCGCGGTTGTTTGACATTATAAATAGGATAGAAAACGAATTTACCGCGTGAAATTTGTAGGACCCGACGTTTCGGTGACGTTGCAGCCGCCGTTGTCTAGGGTAGACTGAAGAGCTGTCAGTCCGTTGTTTTGCGGGTAGGCCGCAAACCGCATATATTGGATAGCGGAAGTAACCACTGGATGCAGTTTCAAAATCCCATTGTTCTATCCAAGGAACAATTCTACTTTCCTCGCATGATCCGGGAAGCCATTGAAATAAGAAGAACTCCGAACTTCAATAGAGATGACGGCTACAAACTCTCTTCTACGTGGAACCCTCTTCTTAAAATGTTCCCGCCGCCGAACGCCGAACGCAAAGACGTAAAACAGGATACGGTGAGTGTTGTGTGCAAGACGGATTTTAAAAATTCCCGCGCTCCGAGCCCGGCCCCCCACCACCTTTATAACCTACGTAGTGGCGGCAGCGGTTTGCGGCCTACCCGCAAAACAACGGACTGACAGCTCTTCAGTCTACCCTAGACAACGGCGGCTGCAACGTCACCGAAACGTCGGGTCCTACAAATTTCACGCGGTAAATTCCTTTTCTATCCTATTTATAATATAACAATTGACAATAACAAAATAGTACATTGAATTACATTGGTAAATTCAGCTACGATATTGTTTCCAAAGTATTTCAAGATGTCGTTATGCGCATATATATTGATTTTAAGCAGATACACTCGGACAACTACCTCAAATATAATAACCTCTACAACGTGTAATAACCTACTAAACCACCCTTACATAGAGAAAGATATTTCATTAAGGTATAAGACTCCCATTATTGAATGTGCGGATATCAATCTCCATAAGAACTACGCCAACCACCGTATCTATATCCACTCGGATAGCAAGGCAGCTCTTATGGCACTAGCCTCGAATACTATTAATTCAAAGCTAGTGCAAAACTGCTTATCACTACTGAATTCCCTGGGCGAAAAGAACAGGGTAATTCTAAGATGGGTTCTCGGCCATGCAGGAATCGATGGAAATGAAAAAGCCGACGAACTTGCTAAGACGGGAGCAAAGGGCCTGCACCTTGCTGAGGCGTACCAAAAAGCCTTGCAAACTTAATGCTCAAACAAATATGTTTAGAACAATCCGTCAACCACTGGAACAACACGTCAGGGTTGAACCAATCAACAGTGCTAATTAAGGCTTACGACCCTAAGACCGCCCGTGAGGCCTTGTCGCTAAACAGAAGCAATCTACGCATACTGGTGAGGGCGCTCACGGAGCATTGTGGCCTTAACAAACACTTGTACAGCCTCAAGCTCCGAGACACAAAAATTTACAGGTTTTGCCAAGGGACAGAGGAAACTCCCCTGCACCTCATGTGCGAGTGTGGCCCGCTGATGCGTAAAAGATACATCCACTTGGGTTGTCATTACCACCAACCTGAGGAGGTAACACAATCTGGCGCCTAAAGCATGTTGCGGTTCTTAAATGACAGGAGGCTTAGCGCTGAACTATAGTAGGTGGCGAACACAATAGATCAGCAATGGTCGCAATGTTACAAGACTCATAAAGACCTTAGAAAAGCCCCACACAACAAGTAAATAAATAAGGAAAAAATCAGCAGGCGGAGAGCGTTAAGGAAGTAAGTGTCATTTGTTCCTACAGCTCCTACGATAAAATAACCATTTTAAAAGTCGGTGACATTGTTTCTCAGCCACCTCTAATGAATATTCTGGTTACAACGCCGCGGCGGCGTGGCGTCGCGGCGTGTACTAATAAGCTTAGAGGCTTTGTCTTAAACCGAGCGGAAAAGCCTTACCTGCACGCTAAACATGAAAAGGGACAAAAGTACAAAACCACAATTCTGCAGCGATTATATAATATTATTTATGCGTGTGTGTGAGAGGGGAGGGGGGGGGGGAATTAAACCCATTGCTTCACTCGAACTGTTATTCTCTCCGCGTTAAATCGCAAAAAAACATCCGCCAAACAGCCCCGCGTCATCAACTCCACTAAATATTATAAAATATTTTTAGTGCCATCTAGCGATTTTTCTTATATAGTCTGATTACACCAAAGAAATAATACAGACAGATAAATGCCTTATATTAGTCTATCTGAACATCAACGTACGTAATTATTACATACTAGCTGTTGCCCGCGGCTTCGCTTCGCGTACAGTTTTGAATTGATTTGTTAATTTAAGTAGGGTGGCGGTTATTTGCCATCTTAGACGCCACCTTTAGATTTATAGTGCAAGACGTCCCCCTCAGATGCACGCTACCTATCTCGTAGACTTACGAGTCTTGTTCCTCGCCACCCGCGCCGCCTTCCGCTGTACGCTGACCTAGGTATTACGAGGGGCTTGCATGCGTCACTAATTTCAAGATATCACTATAACTATACCACCTAAATCCTTACAATAAATGGCTAATTGTATCTCTATTTAAAACTCGTGATAATGGATTAATTAATTTTGATAATAATTTATATTTTATTGATAGTGTCTTCAACAAAACTGCTTAATATGTTTTCTTATTTTTTTGAGACTTAAAGGCAGTTATTGTAGCGTAATATAAAAGTTGGATATATACTGTCGTCGACTTTTTTATACATCTCTTTGAGGCCGATTATTTTGTCATACACTGTTATAACATATCAAACCGTTTCGTCAGCGCACGCCGATAAAACAACTCACCAGCTCATTTTTATACGACTTGAATTACAAATATCGTGATTTCGTATTGGAAACCAATATTTATCGCAATTAAATATAATCTATAGCACTTGTCGATAATGGATCTTTCCATTCGTGAATAAATTTTGGAAATCGGATAAGTAGTTTCGGAGATTACCTGCTACATACAAACTTACATACTTACAAACATTATTTCTTTATAATATTAGTGTACATTGATATGTGGACACTAAATTAAATTTGTCATCTTTATGTAAATAATATTAAAATACGTATTTAAAATCTAATACGCTATATAATCAATGGTAATTATAACATAATAAACCAAATATTATTGGTTGATTTTTTTTCTCTATTATATAAGTTTCTCTCTATTATATATTCACTGCGAATTCAGTATGTTTCGCACTACCACTGCCTTTATGAAAAGTTGTCAACAATATTTTTTATCCTGAATAATATTTACGAAATCGTAGCTATGAAACTACAGACAGTAAAAAATGATTGGGTGTGGTCCCGTGTGTATTTTGTTGATTCGCTTCCCGATGTGGAAAATTACACGGTATTTGGATAATCGACCGAAGAGGAATCTGTACAAATTGGAAATCTCGCCGCGGCTCTTGGGATATGGAGCACACTTCGGTTTGCGCCGACAAAACGCACATGGAATTGAACTTTCAACGTTTACCTAATTTAGGAAGCTTTAATTCGGGCGGGCGGCGTTTGCGGTCAAGCCATGATAGAGATATCTGTATCGAGTGTGATGAAACCGATCTTATGTTGGTGTCGATTCAATATTAAGTAGGTTAAGATTTTCTATAATGTTAACCCGTAACTGATGAGGTTGGGTGTCAGATACGCATAAAAAGCTAAAACTTTAGTAAATATCATTAATTTTTTTTTACAAAATTCAATTATGTATCAAGTGGAAAATGCTCAGTGTCGCATAGATCGCGTGCTCAATTATAGCTCGACTTTTGAGGCCTGTAAAGGATGTAATACCACTGCAAACCCCGGGTGTGTATAAAGTCGAATGCAGGTGCGGCCTAGCCTACGTTGGACACGGAAATACGCTAAATAGCAATCAGTGTTCCTTTGAATGTGCATGTTGGTGATTGGCTGTCACGGCTACGAACATCTCAAGATGCCTGGCAATATTCAGTACGGTCTGCGATCAGAGGAAATTCGCTCCGGTCGCGTCGCGCCTCGTCGCCCGTCAACACCAATAAAGCGCAAATAAACGCAATCCGGCAGGAGAACACCGCATATTTTCAGTTGCCCCAACGAACACTGTAAATAAGTTGTCGCGTAGCTCGGCCCTATTTGAAGTTTTTCTTTCACCCTTTTTTCTTTCCTTCATCCTGGCAGGCATTCGCAAATGTATATTTTTTAAAGTCATATTCACTCAAGAGCAATGAATCCGGGTCACCAGCATGAACTTACGAATATGTCGAAAGCAAAGTGTTAGCTTATTGAATAATGAATACTGAATACCAGGAGCGCTTGTTATTTTTTTCGTGAGAGAACGCTAAAACAAAAGCAAAATCAAAAGCAGTGATTCGTATCTCGATTTTCAAAAAATCTTTTATTTTTTAGCCTTTTTGATAGCACTGCATTACCGAAAATAAATAAATATTTTTATTGAAGAGTATTAAATTGTCTATAAAATACTTTTCATTTGAATTAAGTAGCATTTTTAGTTTCCGAGATATTTTTATTTATTTATTTATTTATTTATTTATAACGTACAAGAACAAAAAAATACAAGGACATGCATACTGTTGTACATGAGGAATAATTAAGAACAAACATTATTATAGCGAAAAACATAGCTCTATGCATATAAATATGCTAGCATATCCGAATGAGGCGAAATCGCACAACCAACTAGACCTAGAAGGTCTGTCTCTGGCTGTGCTGTGTTATACCAACTGTATTTTTGTAACTCGTGAACTGACGAAGGTGATCAATTTTAAATATTTCTAAATCTAACAAATGTGTTGTTTACACAAATTAAAGTAAAATTATTGAAGGTATGTTACTGACCCAGTTTCTTTGCTCTCGAGTATAGTACACAGTTTGTTCAAAAAGTATCGACCTTTACATTCTTTCTCGTAAACAAATAAATACAGCAAGCATGGGGATGTATATAGGACATGCAGATGTGTGATTTTTTTATTGCTTGCTGAAAGTGTCAGTCGCTGTAATGAGCAAGGAGGCGTGTTGAGCGTCTGTCGGGTTGTCAAGGATGGAAGTTACTATAAATAATATAATAAATTAATAGTTTTAAAAAAACACTAAAAACACGCTTTTGGGCAATGATACGATATTCACATACACACAGCTATGATACGATATTCCATCATGGAATGCCAGTGCCTATCTTCTGGCTTCATCATCAGACCTTGAAACCTAATCGTGGTCAAAGTTCATTCCGAGACTTTTCTAACAAGTCCAAACACAGCTATGATACGATGTTCCATCATGAAGTTCCAGTTCATAACTTCCGACTCCATCATCAGATCAGTTCAACAGTACCATATTATTGTATTGTCATCATAACTACATACAGCTGCCAATTTTCATGACGCTACGATCCTTGGAAGATAGTTAAATTAGCTACCTTAGTTTCCATTACATAGTTACATACAGGTCGACCTAATAAAGGCTTGTGAAAAACGTGTTTACCGAGCGAAGTTTGTAGCGCCCTATGTTTCGGCGATGTTGCAACCACTGTTGTCCAGGGTAGACTAAAGCGCTGTCAATCGTCATCCGTTTTTTCGCAGGTAGGCGGCAACACTCTTTTCTTCGGGAAGGAGGATGACCTGATTGAAAGGGATAGTCGGCGACGAGTGTGAATCATGACAATGCAACGCATTAAACACGTTCGATTTAACCGTCTTCGCAAATATTCTGACCGGCAAAAATTCAATGTAATTTCGGCCCAACAATGTATCTGTGTACCAAAATTCAAGTCTATCCAATATTTCGAGATTGAAATATGACTATACTATATTATACAATAAAATCAACTACTCCAGTAGATTCCTACACTTGGATGCGTCACAAAATTAAATGCTAAAAATTTCATTATTAAAAACATAACTGTCGTGATAGTTGTCATGGCTGTAATATTATATTCAATATTACCTACATACAAATAATCAAAATATGCTAATGTGATTTAAGAGTCAGGGAGAACAATATATTAAAATATAAATGCAAATTCTATGTAGAATAATCAAAAAATATATATTTTATTTTCAATCCAGCAACATGCCTTCGTATTTTTTTTAATGAATAGATGTATAATAAATTATATGAAAATTAGGATGTCAGCTATCATAATATCATTATGTTTAAAACTTTACGCATTTCATTAACCATCAACATGGAAAATAAACTCAGAATTTTCAAACTCCCTTCAACCATAAATTGGGTTTCTTACCAAATTATGTATAATTATCTTTTTAAATTGGTCCTCTCCAAGGCTTTTCATTTGCTCTGGAATCTTATTATAGAAGGACAAATTTTGGTGAATAAAACTGTATCGCACTTTGCTAAGTCGCTGTCGGTTTATGTGGAGATTGGATTTATTCCTCGTATCGTGATGATGAAAATCACTATTCACTATAACGCCCCATTGGTGAACCAATTCAATAACAACCTTTTCAACTCTTGCCATAACCAATTGATATCTGCGTGCCAAATGTCAGCTTCAGCAGCAGATTAAAAAGTTAAGGGCGATATCGTGGAGGAATGCACACAGACAGACTTCCATTTGAAAATAATCTTAATCGCCTCAGGGGGTTCAAAATGGATGTTTCCGTCTTCATCTGGATTTCTTTAGCGCATACACATAACTTTCACTTCTCGTTGGTTAGTAGGCCGGAGAGTAAAAGCTACTCGTACCATGAATATGTACGATGTATGTTGTTCTGAGTAAACAAAATAACTTATTATCCTTTTGCTCTGCTAGCATAATTAACAACAAAGCATATCCTTTCGCATAACAAATTATTATAACAAAAGCATATCCTTTCGCTCTGCTAGACCAATCGTTAAAACTTCCTAAGGTGACGGGTTCGCCTGTTGTAGTTGACAACTCTATTTGCTAGCATAATTACTGAAACAACAAAACAACTGGAACACAATACTACGAGGCATTTTAATGAAGAAATAGAAAATGGTTATTTTATAGGTTTTAAAAATACACTATCCTTACTCACATCACCAAAACCACCAAATACACTATTTTTACCTGGAATGCTTACGCGCAAAATACACTATTCTACATATACACTATTCTATACATTATTCTATACTGCGCAAAATACACTACCACCAAATACACTATTCTTACCTGAAATGCTTACGCGCGAAAAAACTAGACTGATTTCGCAACGCTCTTTGCATTCGTAACGACAGGATCGTGACCATTTTTTAGCTTTACCATTTCGATCCTTAAACAAAACAACAGTCCATGGACGACCCTTACCTCCACCTCCTGAGGAATTCAAAAAACCATTCAATCCGCCGGTAAGATTATCGCTCTCTTTTATGGGACAGTCGAATGGTCGAGCTACTGTAACTAGATCTGTATATGCTGAACAAATAAAAAAAATGCGAAACGAAATACTTGAAAAACAAAAAGGCTAACTAGTTAAAATTGTGTTGTTTCATCAAGATAACGCCTCTGCTTGCGATGATTGCCATTGAAGAAGCGGGCTTTAAAGTACTGGAACATCATTGGAGGCAAACTGACTGGAATTTGCCCCTACTCACCGGAATTTGTCCATTCTCACCGGAATTTGTCCATACTCACCGGAATTTGTCCATACTCACCGGAATTTGTCCATACTCACCGGAATTTCCCCCTAATGATTTCTATCCATTTTCAATATTAAAGTAACCGCTGAGACGTCGAAAATTTGAAGATGATGACGCGCTAGAGCTGCAGTGCATGATTTTTTTATGTGATTGGGGTGAAGCGTTTTTTAGAAAGGGTATTTTATGTTTAGAAAAGAGATATGCTAAGTGTATAAATCTAGAAAGTGACATTTGTCGAAAAATAAATAAACATTCAATAAAATCTCACTTCATCATACTTATTATCATTTTTTACTGAATACCGGAGACAGTTGGTCGGATAGACCTACTTTTTTCTTCTTTTTTTCTTTTTGGCAATCCACCCAATGAAGACCTACTTTAAGAACGACAACAATGCATATTAAGAGGCCTAGATTAGAGAAGGCCTTGATTTTAGAAGAAATAAAACTGCAAAATACGGAATTTCATGAAAAAAAGGATTAGCAAAAAGGTACGCAAAATACTAAACGCTCTACATTCCCCACGTTTACACAATTTCTCGGTTTACGATTACATACATATACAGGCTACGCCTATAATTCTACTTCTGAAGTTATCCCACGTGCGATTTGCCGGGTAGTCAAGTGTCAAGTGATTGACAGAATACGGCAGAGTCAGAGTCGCAGAATACGGCAGAGTGAGAGTCGCACAGTGACTCCTATTGAACAAACAAGCCAGCCACTCGATTTTTTTGACTAAAAACGTCTGTAAATCATACCACAATTTTGAATGACAACGAAAACGTATTCATCGATATAAACATACGATAATAAATTGTAGAAGTCCACTGGAACTGCTGTGGCCTGCGAGGTTTTCCAGCGCGATATTGATGCATATCGGTCTTGGAGCCACAATAAACATCTCTCGTCCAATATGTCTAAATGTTTAGTGATGACATACATACACTAGATCGACCGCACCTCTGATGTATGGTTACTCCATCACTGGTGGTGTGCTCGCTAGAGTTGCGAAGGTAAAGGATCTATGTATCCTCTTTGATTCTCAGCTTAAGTTCAAAGAGCAAATCACTGATTTTTCCAAGTCCTCTTTTTAATATACTAGGTTTCGTTATTCGTAAGCTAAAGCATTTTCGCAATGCCCGGATTATGCATATAATTAACATTGTGAGAAGATTGAAAACGAATACAGTTAATCCGCATGAAGATCTGTATATCACTATATTTGAAAAAAAATAATACTATTTCTTACATTTCGTATATTTCAATCAACCGGGATATTATCCCTACTAGTTTTTTAATAGCCATGGAGAGATATAGTTCCCTTCAATTGCTCAGAGAAATGCTCACCATGGCCTACGTTTGTAAGCTGATCCGAAGCAGAGTTGATAATCCTAGCATTCTAGCGAAGGTTTGTCTCTCTTTGTTACGGATAATTATAGTTGAGCTCGGACACATACTATATTTCGGAGCCGTGCTCGCAAACCAACAGCGAAGTCGTTGTCTTACCGCACATAAATGCGCTATGTTCGACAGCGATTGAGGAGGGGGTCACCCTCGCAGCCAATACGCTGCTGCCGGTGCCACTGGATCTCAGCAACTAATCAAACTATATCAGCGTTTACAACATTACGACTTGCAACATGTAAATGAGTGTGCAATACTGATATTTTATAAAAATGCAACATATTAGAACCAAAACAAAAAAAAAACAAGTTTATGTATTATATTTAATGAGTCATATTAAAATTAAGTAAATTCGAATGGTAGAATGATTTGAATGGAAATTATTTTCAGTTCATCTCAGTGAAAGCTTCCAATTTACGTATGTTATTATATCAAAACAATGAATCTGTTATATAAAAATAATTACAAACCTTTGCGTATTTCATTTACGAAAATTCTAATAAAAATTATGCTATTAATGGTCAAAATGAAAATATAACTATAATACCAACATTTTCGAATTGTATATTGCTTACAACAATAAAACACTTATGATCTACTAATTAATAATATATATATATATATATATATATATATATATATATATATATATATATATATATATATATATATATATATATATATATATATATATATATATATATATATATATATATATATATATATATATATATATATATATATATATACATATATATATATATATATATATAATTGTAAATGTGTAAATTATTATTTTTTCAAATTGAAATTATGTTTATCACTAAATAAATGAAATGATAAAATAATGAAAGGGCACTTATCTGGTCTGTGGTGACCAGGAGTGACTCCACGCCTTCTTCTTCTCCTCACTCAGTGTTTGCTGGTGCTACCTGCTCTTGAGATCACCTTGATAATATATATATATATATATATATATATATATATATATATATATATATATATATATATATATATATATATATATATATATATATATATATATATATATATATATATATATATATATATATATATATATATATATATATATATATATATATATATATATATATATATATATATATATATATATATATATATATATATATATATATATATATATATATATATTATCAACAATAATATCTAAAGCAAATCAAACTTTGAAAAAAATGACAATCTCACATGAAAATAAACGCAAAAATAAGAGTTATTTTATATCTAGAGTGCTTTTAATGTCACTAAATTTCCACTGCAAAAGTAGGCGGTAATTATATCATTAGGCAGTATTTCAATACACCTATATGAGCCTACTTTAATGAAGAAGTCCTGTGCGATCCAGTTATGTTAGGTCTTGGTATTTTAGATCTGAAAGCAAGATGTTTGAAACAATAAAGGATTGGATTTTGATTTGATTTGGTTTGATATAAAATATGTCGCTTCCATAGAAAAGAACTCGGGAATATAAGTCATTCCCTGGATTTAAAAAATGTCTTTTGGCTGCCTAGATTAACGTTTCGATGCACTGTGGTCCGTGGTCCTCTTAGTCATCATTAAATGACGCTAAAACGCGTCGGCGGCTTTACCCACACTCGCGTCCCTCATTTTCGCGGCACGAATGAAGATTCATTTTACCCCGCTCGGTTCTCCGCCCCGACTCGCATTTCATATTCGCCAAATAGCCGAATCGGCGAATATTACATGAGGCGAGCGTGTAAAGGAGGATTTAAATACTACGGGGACTGTAATATTACCAACGAGTAAGTCTCAAAATGTGGTACGCCATATATGAGCTATAAAAGAGAAAGCAAGAGTAGGAAGGAGGGAGGAAAGAAATATCAATTTCTGATATGTACCAGTGAACATGTCGTTTGTTGCAGCGCATGAATAAATGACAAAGAGAATGTATAGGTTTTGAAAAAATAACCAAAACGTTTCCACTATGTTCATCGCTTTATTCGTATCACTCGTATAATAGTGTATCTATAAATTGTTGTTACATTTTTTTTTTAACTCGGCTGTTTCACCCCAAGACTTTACAGCAAATAGATACCGCCCCCCCCCCCCCCAGCACCAGACCCCTATACCCCTCCTCCTGAATCCCCACCCGATCCAATCCCCCCACCACAGCTAACTCCTACCTCCCCCCCCCCCCCCCTTGGCCACCCCCTCCGCACCCGATAATTATTTATTTACCAAGTGGGTGTGATAGCACACAAGTAGTATTTTGTAATATTTTCGTGGTATTAAAATGGTATTATTCCAAAAATGATGTAGTATTTTCATAAATACATCGGTATTTAATTTTTTTTTTGCGTCGTTTGTATACGAGATATTCCAACCAAAGTTTCACAACGTGATTTTGGTCTTACAATGCATCTGTGTACCAAATTTCAAGTCTTTAATTGCAAAATTTCGAGATTGACGTATGGCTAGCGCGCCCTCTGGTGGACCGATTTTAACTACAATGTTTCAACTCTTGCCATGACCAAATGATGACTGCATGCCAAATTTCAGCTCACTCGGATGAAGTGTTTGCACGCCATTTTCAAGGAATACACACACATACACAGACACACAGAACAACTTTAGTGTGGAAATGGTCTTAATCGACTCGGGAGAAGTCAAAATGTATATATCCGTCTTCATCTCGATTTTTTTATCGCGTTCACAATACTCTCCCTCTGCCGGGAAGTAAAATGGAATCACTAATACTATCTTATCACGAAGAAAGAAGTAGTTTCCCCTAAACCAAAGAAAGAATCACGCCAGACGTTATGAACTTATACAAGAGGTCTGGTATTTACTTGGAGAAAAAGGTATTCTTTCGATAGTAAACTGTATGATTATTCCGTCGCAGGTGATGTGCTTGCTAGAATTGAAAAGGAGAATGATCTAGGAGTTCTCTTTGACTCAGCTTACGTTTAAGGTGGAACCTGGTTTAGGAGATTTTTAAAAAACATGTTTTTCATCATTTTGATTAAAATTTGAAAAATAAAAATATTTTTTAAAATACTAAGAAAACCATTTTTGAGATATTGAATTGCAAATGTTTCTACCGCTGCAGAAATTACGGTATGTGTTTGCGCCGGTAACAGCGAACGTAATTTTGCCTGCAACAAAAAAGTAAACTAAAATATTATTTTTACATGTGTATTTTCTAGATGATCTAAAAAAATAACTGAAATTATCATTTTCATATTATTTTAAGGATTTTCGTCGAAAAAAAAACGATTTTCGTCCTTAAAAATAAAATAAGAGCGATTGTTTTTTTTTTGTTATTAATTCTGCTACTTTTACTATTTTTAATGCTTCTACTTGCATATTTAATGACTATGTACTTAAAATATTTAAAATGTTTATGTTTATGTTTATATAACATCTCAGCGAATTGGTGAGTACTGTAATGTCGATTTGTTAAATGAATAAAATAAATAAATAAATAGCCTTAATTTAGGCACCAAGGCTTAAATGAATGAGATATTAGGTGTAAAAGAGGGCTACCTGATAGAAATACGACGAAATAAAATTTGTCAAAATTGGTCAGCATCCGTCATTAATTGATATTATTAGCAGCACACAAATATGGCCAAAAATAGACAATTCATAGTTTTTTTTAATTGATTTATAATACATATTTCATAAAATAACAAAGCTTTCTTCAATCAGATTTTATTATCCAATTATTAAAAATAAAATACCTAAAATATAGTGAGCACAGTGTTATGGCCCAGTGACTGTTTTTAGCAACCGCTCCGTCTGTATACACGACTCTTAACCCTTTAAGGAACATGGGGACATAATATGTGTCCCATAATTAATCATTAATAAATTTTATAAAAATCTCGAATACGAATAATGTATAAATTATATTTTTTCCATGTTATTGAGACATAAGTAAGAGTAGTAGTATGTAATAGAAAGAAATAATAAAATATTGTTTAAGAATATACCGTTTTTTTATATCGCAAATGACCTACGAACGATTATAATATAAATAAAATATTTAAGGTGAATTCTCCAATTTGATTTTTTCTCTTAGTATGTTTTCGCCCTTTACCAGTTTTACGTATCAAAAATTTCCATGCTCTATCGGTATTTCCATGTAAGCTTATGGTCCACAAAGGGCTAAATGTAGAAGCAGTCAGATGTGACCTATGTATACATGTTTGTTTTTCTTCATCGTCTACCCCCTCCCCCCCACCTCCAGTCAATCCAAGCACTGTCAGATTTATTTAAAACCTATCTGGCAACAATGACCCGCCGCCCCCTTCAAGTCGTAACTTATATTTTAATTTTAATATTTCAACTCCCGTTACCCTCCGATTTCATCTCATTATCCGAGTACAAAGGGAACTAAAATAAATGGATTTTTATCACATAGCCGTATTACATACGTCAGTTGAATCATAAACTGCCACTCGAATAAAATTTAATCATTCCCATAAAATAGGGTATAAGTCTCCCGGGAAATTAGGCGAAGCAGCAATTCGAAGCAACATTAGTATACGATCTCACTGCAAACCTAATAGATTTCTTAGTAGGTTCTAGAAGGAATTTAATCGTTTAGTAAGAAAAGTAGTGTAATTTCGGATGATTTACTTTAAAGTTGCCATTTTTGCAATTTAGATATTTCAATTAAATATTATTATTATTATTATTTGTTGATGAACTAGCAGCTTAACGCTGGTGATGTGTTCATATCTATGAAATTCACTGGTGTTGCTGTGACATCTTAAGTGATGGTTTGAATTGAACACAAACATTCTTTCCAACTCTGGGCAGTCGTAGTGTTGCCTCAGTATTTTGTATGTATCTATGAGATCTTCTCTGTGTCTCCGTTGCTCCAGAGTTGTCAGTTTAATGATTTTGAATCTATGTTCATAGAGTGTTTTTATTAGGGTTTTTGGCAGTTTTGTCGCTCTACGTTGTATACTTTCAAGCAGGTTGATGTCCTAGGCAAAATAAGGATTCCAGATTTGAAAACCATACTCGATCAGAGGACGAATGTAGATTTTGTAATTTTTTTGAAATGTCGGTATCGTTAATACTTGAAAAGCTTTCTTTACCAAATATAGAAGTGAGTTTGCGTGTTTTACGATGTTTTCAATATGGTTTGCCCATTTCAAGTTGTCCGTTATCGTTATACCACGGTCTTTCTGGGCATTTGTGGTGGTTAAGCTGATCGATCCAAGTTGGTAGTCATTTTTAGGGTTGTTTTTACCAAGGTGTAGAACTGTGCATTTCTTAGGGTTGATTTTAATAACCCCGTCTTGAGTCCACAACTCAAAAAAGCGTCTGCAGTAAGATTAACATCATCAGCGAAGAGGCTCGTTGATATTCCGGCGAGTTGGGGAAGATCAGAGATGAAGATCCCGAACAGGGTCGGAGCCAAAACGGAACCTTGAGGTACGCCGCTGACCGCTTCACGGACATCCGATAATAGGCCCCCCACTTTCACTTGGTATGTACGTCCCGTTAGGTAATTTTCCAGCCATGTCAGCAGTCTACCACGTATTCCGAGATGCTCTAGTTTTGCAAGGAGCCGACGGTGTGGCACCGTATCAAATTTTATTTTATCACAATTTGCAGTTTTTGTTATTTGCAATTTGCTATGAGCAATAAAATGATAAAATGCGGGTTACTTCGCTTTGGCGGGCGACCGTCTGTTCAGCGTTATCAATGTATGCGATTTACTCATACATACGTGCGTGGCCGCTGCCGGCAAGCGTAAATTACCTACATTTGTGTAACGGCATAGGCTCAGGACCCTCTTAACCTAGACGGTAACCCGACAAAGAGGGCAGATTTTTAAAAATTTAACACAAGATTTCCGTAAGTCTGGCAAATGTCTGGGCGATCTGGTTCGGTTTACCTCTTTTACCTCTTATTCAGAAGTACACTTTTGTATCAAACCAATTTTGTTCGCGTTATACTGAATGGAAGAGTGGAAAGCCCGAAAATACTTGCCCTAAAAGGTCACTTCGTGTCCGATAACTACGTTCGCGCAAGATCTCACGTACTCAGTATTGACCACTAATGCCATCGATGTGATATATAATATCATATGGATGGCATTAGTGGCCAAGACCTCTTGAAATTCAAATACCTGATGTCGGAAAAATAAATGTCGCCACTGCATTGCAGTCAGCGACATTAAAAACGCATCTAATAAGTTCTACGTATATTTTAGCGTACACAGTGGAAATAATACCTACGTCCTATCCTAAATACCACTGCCATCTTGAAAACAACATTTCCGGTGAGAGATTAGTTCTGAGACCTGTTTAATTGTAATCGGGGAACTTAAAAACCTTGAAATTGGCAACTGGAACAGTATACAAAGTGAAAGGAATAGAAACCGTCCTTACATTCGAGATGAAATGCTATTTTGGAAACCATATTGGACGCTATCTTGAATTCTTAGCACAGGGGGCAAAATCCGGCATGGTACCCTACAGATCCGGATTCAGGAGGGTCAAATTTGTTTAAAAGTGCCCGGAAACCAATAATCATATTCATAATCATAATAATTTTTATTTTTCAAAATAGACTAGATATCTACAACAATCATATAGGTAGATACCTAATCTGGTGAAATCGTGAAAAAAATACATATTAGATAAATTACATATTAGATAAATGTCATAAATATCAAAATGGAATAAGATTGTAGGAAAAAAATAGTGGCAATAAAGTCAAATTAAAAGACAAAGGAAACAAAAGGAAGTATATTTTAATGTAAATGAATATATTTTAACATTGAACTACCTACCAAAAATTATTTGACTTTGTTGTTATATACTATTTTGACAATGAATTGTACTTTTTTTGACTAGATATTTTCATAATAAATCCTTTATTACTTAACCCTTCCAATCGCGAAGAAAAAATCAGCTGTCACTTACACCCGCGACATTTTCGCTTGTAAATTCGGCGCAAGTAAATGAACTTGAGTAAAACGACTATAACTTGTAAACCACTAGACGGATCATAAAAAGAATAACTGTAAAATGATCGCATTGAATTTTGAAATATAAAACATTGTAAGATTATCTCGTAAAATAATTAAGATAATAATGAATAAATATTACAATGTTCGCGAACTGAAAAAAAGTCGCCTATTCAAATAATTTCGATGTTTTTATCACAAAATACGTAAAATATGCCAAAACTGTAAATACAGTTATGTTCTTTATTAAATACTTTACCAAAACTTATATTTTGTTTTACTTATTTGCATACTAAAACATTTAGTTACTCAGCCAAGAAAAAATCGATGTATTCTCCGAATTTCCGATGTCTGATGTCAAATCAGAAATCAAGTTGAATTGAGCAAAATGTAGCCAATTTTGTGATTATATACGATGTAAATCAAATAATAGTTGTTTCATAAGCGAATTAAACGAATATTACGTCATAATTCGCGATTTTTCGTTATAATTCGGGACGAAAAACGAACATTCTTTGCAAAGCTAACGTCAGACTATTTTACGCGATAAAACGTGAAAAAAAGCAGATTTGCTGTACCAAATTAGAAATTCTCTTTCGGAAATCTTCAATAGAATGCAAATCACTTACGGTTTTGAAGGAAATAGCACAATAATAACACGAAAATCACAAAATCACAGACACTTCCGGCGTTGGCGGCTCGGCGACTCGGCCGGACCGCGGGTCGCGAGTGCCGCGGGCGGCCGACGGCACGAAACTGATTATTAAAAATAAATTATTGCCTAACTGTCGTCGATTAGAGTTCGTCCGTTCGACTATTTCGATATCTGTTACTTTAAATATGCGGAAAGGATCGCAATTCGAGTAATAAATCGCATTTTACGCAGCGCGGAGTGCCCTAACCAAAATTGATTAGCTCAAATCTTAGCGTTTGTAAGCGTCTAACCAAAAATGGTTACCTCACATCGGAAGGGTTAACATATATTAAATATTAATGACTGTTTCATTCTTTTCTCACATATAATTTTATTTATAATATTTAATCGAATTTTATATTATTGCCGATTATATAATGGAATTACATTTTATTTATTATATTATCTTTTACTATTTTTTATTATTACTTTTTTTTTACTTCTTTTTTTTTTGAAGACCAAATTTTAGGGCAATTTAGTGTTATTAGCTTTTTACTAAAACTTGTACATCTGTAAGCAATCAAGCAATCAAGCAAACTTGATTGTAATATTAGAGTTCTGACCACCCTAGAACGGGCTAGTCCCAGTTGGGTTCATCAAATAAGCAAAAGGACAGAATCAAATAAGCAAAAGGTTAAGGTTTTGCCATTCGGTTCCTGTTATTTTTGTAATCAAATCAATGTTTTTTAGTAATTAATTATTAAATAAAAATTTAAAATATAAGAAGTAATCGCATTTAAAAAATAAAAAAACTTAACATGACAAATAAAAGAAAAATAATTATTAAAAAAAAACAAAATTGTCTCAAAATTTGTCTTTATAATTTACGATATAGGGATCTCGCCCCGTCTAATACCCCTTTTCATATCTTTTTCTTAGACGATTCCGTTGTTTCAATTTGTAGTTGTTGCCATTGTTGTATTGAAAGAACTGTAATCTCTAATGAACATTATGACTTGTCCGAAATTGTATAGATATTTCTCATACAGAGTATTTTCAGCTGCTCCAAATATATATAGTTTGTCTAGAACTGCATCAAACTTTTTGATATCATTCCCAATAACTTGATCGTAGGTTATGTTAAAAAAATATAAGGGTTTTGCCACAATAATATCTCCTCTTGATTACTGGATCTAGTGATGGTCAGGCGTCATGAAAATTTGTAGATAATAATCGCCAATATACATCTGTTTCAACATTTCGGTTTGTGCAGCGATACCATTTGAATAATTTTTTTTAATTAGCTAAATGTATACAGCATATTCATTTTATAAATCATTTATTTGCTGAACCAGTGATTATAGATTAGTCTCTCTAGGTATTTCCGATATCCGCGGGATAGCACTTTTTTGCTCGTAATAATGAAGTCTATGATGACAAATATCAGCGATGTGTGACTTGTTTGCATTTGCGACAATGTGTGACCGAAATGAATTTTCAATTCTGTCGATCGAATGAAATAACAAGACACACACTTACATACATCTTACACGCACACATACATATAACACGTCATAGTAGAGTTGGTTGTAAAATGTTGTCATATGACTATAAACACGCCCATTGTGACATTTTCACAATAAAGAGTATAAATAAACAAACAAACAAACAAACTTGTTCAATTGCTTGATTGCAAAGTATTGACTGGTCGTAAATTTGTTTTCTATATTCTTTTAGCTCTTACTCTATTGTTGCATTTATAGGCAGGTTCTGCAGCCTTGCAATCAGTTTCTTTATTTTAGACGATCTTTTTGAAGAAAGCAATTAACTCGCTTAACAGTTTCAGCTGCATCACGTTTTCCTTTTAACCGTAAACTCGCTCGTGCTGCGTTTGCCAGATTGTCTCCGGTTGAAGTCGCCGATAAACGCTGAAGTTTTCGTTTCGCTGACTCGCAGCAGGCTACAAACCGTTTATAAAAGGCCGGGCCACGTTTTATTAAGGTTAATGGAATTGCAGGCTGAACGTCAACTAATCTAAAACCATTTTTTAACACGCTTTTATTAGGTCGACCTGTATGTAACTAACTATGTAATGGAATATAAGGTAACTAATTTAACCATCTTCTAAGGATCGTAGCGTCATGAGAATTGGCAGCTGTATGTAGTTCTGATGACAATACAATAATATGATACTGTCGAACTGATCTGATGATGGGGTCGGAAGATATGAACTGGAACTTCATGATAGAACATCGTGTCATAGCTGTGTTTGGACTTGTTAGAAAAGTCTTGGAATAACTTTGACCACGATTAGGTTTCAAGGTCTGATGATGTGGTTTTAAGTGCATTTATAAAAGCGTGTTTTTAGTGTTTTTTTTTAAACTATCAATTTATTTACATTTTGGAACCCAAGTTTCTTATATCTTTAAATAGATACTTTAAATACTTAGCTACAAGGCTCTGTAATAATAGAGAAATTACGATACAAAATTTAGTTAACATGGTAGCATTTAAAAAAGCAATAAAAAAGTGCTTGATTGTTAAAGGACCACTCTATGATAAAACGGAATTTCACAGAATTTTTGATTAAGTGAAATTAATAAATAAAAAGCAAATACTTAGATTTTCTTTTTTATTTTATTTATAAATATAATAGACGTATATGTGAGGTTTAAGACTAGAGGTATTTCAATTTAATTTATTTGTGTACATTTTGTGTATATTAGTCTTTTATATTAGTATGATTATTTATTTTAAATTTTTATTTATTGTTTTTATGTATTACTATATATTGGTGTTGGGTTTAATAATAATTACTTACTACTATTTTTTTATTTTTTTATATTGGTATAACTCTTTGTGCTTGTGTATTTATATCATGCAAGAATGAATGTTTTGAACTTTGTACCAATAATAATTATATAACCGAACGTCATACGCCTCAGCAAGGTGCAGGCCGTTTGCTCCCGTCTTAGCAAGTTCGTCGGCTTTTTCATTTCCATCGATTCCTGCATAGCCGGGAACCCATCTTAGAATTACCCTGTTCTTTTCACCCAGGGAATTCAGTAGTGATACGCAGTTTTGGACTAGCTTTGAATTAATAGTATTCGAGGCTAGTGCCATAAGAGCTGCCTTGCTATCCGAGTGGATATAGATTGGTTGGCGTAGTTCTTATGGAGATTGATATCCGCACATTCAATAATGGGAGTCTTATACCTTAATGAAATATCTTTCTCTATGTAAGGGTGGTTTAGTAGGTTATTACACGTTGTAGAGGTTATTATATTTGAGGTAGTTGTCCGAGTATCTGCTTAAAATCAATATATATGCGCATAACGACATCTTGAAATACTTTGGAAACAATATCGTAGCTGAATTTACCAATGTAATTCAATGTACTATTTTGTCATTGTCAATTGTTATATTATTGTGTTTTTTGTTAATTCGAATAATTTTCGACTTATTTACTGTATATCATCCATTGGTATAACTCTTTGTGCTTGTGTATTTGTATTATGCAAGAATGCTTTGAACTATATACCAATAATAAATTATATAATTGAACGTCATACATGGCAGCTCGCAATATGCTAAGTCAAATATCAGCATCCCTAGATACGGGCGTTCTTGCTCAGTTAGGTATGCGATGAGCCAACGGCTATGGGTTCAACTTGTTTTTCCTGCACGTTTTTTTGTACTGTATACCGAATATCATAGCCATTCGTCTATAAATCATGTTGTTTAAAATAAATAAATAAATAAAATAAATGAAATCTACGACAACTCAACCATTTTACTTTCCCGGCAAGGAAAGCATTGTGAATGCAATTCTGTGTTTCTGTGTGTCTGTGTGTCTATGTTTGTATGTGTGTATTCCTCCACGATAGCGCCCAAACCCTTCAAACGATTGAGCTTAAGTTTGGCATGCAGGCGTCATTTCGTCATGGTGAGAATTGAAAAGATATGTGGTTGGAATCGTTCCACTAGGGAACGCGTTAGTCATACTTCAATCTCGGAATATTGGACCTAGTAGAGACTTGAAGTTCGGTACACAGATGCCTTGTTGGACCGAAATCAAGGTTCGAATCCGGTTAGAATATCTCGTATACATCTTATCTAAAGTGCTTTAAATTTTAAAAAGATAAACCAAGTTCTCAGGATGCATAAAGTTTCGGCCTAAAATATTCTTCTTCTTACGTGAATTCCTTTCCCGCCTTATCTAGAGTGATTTAAAAGATACCTAAGTACTCAAGATATAAAGCATCAAAGGAAACATTAATATTCTTCCGATATTCTTCATCTTCCGTGGGTTCCTATCCCGAAGTATCGAAAAAGCTTAACCTTCGATGAAAATACACCAAGTACTTAGGATGTAAAAGTTTCGGACGAAAATATCCTTCTTTTTCATATATTCTTCTTCTTTCGTGGGTTCCTATCCCGCCTTATCTAGAGTGCTTTAATATATACGGATAATCCATTAAAAATCACCCAATATAAATAAAATTTGTTGCTCAACAATTTTTATTTCCCTGATTTTTTTGCATAGGTAGACAACTAGGGTTGTCGACTACAGTGGGCGAGCCGGTCACCTCAGGAAGTTTTAACTATTAGTCGTTCTATCTCCCTGGTGTGAGCGCAGAAGACTTGAGGACAAAACAGTCCACCATCTAGCTACGCCACAAGCCCGTAAGAGGCCAACGCCTTAACCGCGAGATAGCCAGGAGTGTTACCCGGCGGGCCTACACTCACGCCCTTACTTCCAATTGTGACCAGATTACTCCAGTCTCTCGATTAGTTACGAGTTCGAGGTCGCTTGCGCGGTCCTCTCCCTTACGAAGCGGTGAAACGGTGTTTACCGAATCTATCGCGGACCATAGCGTCCTTTGCCCGGCTGTTCACCCAGGATCGGGTAGCCGATGGTCGTTTCAAGAGCAGTCGCCTTAAGGTCCGCAACCACCCCCGCTCTATAGGAAACAGTACTGCTTCCAGACTCCCCCGACTGTTAGTCAGAGTGCGCAATCGATTGGCTTACGCCGCACGGTGCGCAGACCGTCCAGGAGCGCCAGAAGGTTGATGCCCAGGGAAAACTGACCATAAGGCCAGAGTCCTACCCAGGCTCGCACTTCATGCGTGGAGGCCGTCGGATTGGTGTTGACCCGTGAGTGTGACCAACCCTGAACCGAATGGGTCTTCGTGGCCAACTCAGCAAGGGCCCATTAACTCCCAAAGGTTAGTCGCATTGCAGGTCCTGGTCGGACCGCCTGAAGGTTTGAATCCTAGGGGAAACTGGCCCGCAGGCCAGAGTCCCACCCGGGCTCGCATTTCTGTGTGGCGGCCGCCGAATAGGTGTTGACCCATGAGCTTGCCGACCCCAAAGCTATGGGTCTTATTGGCCTAACTGCAACAGGGCCCATTAGATTTATTTGGACCGATTGCGTTTCTACGTGAACTAAAATAGGAACTTATGTAGTTCAACCGAACGAGACAGAGCAATACGTTAGAACGGAATATGAAATGAACTGTAGTCGATTTTCCCGCACCAAAACTATCTGTCAAACTTATAGACGCCCGAATAAGTTTGGACACATTTCGTGTGATTTTAGATTTGCCTGCTTTATTTTCGGTGAGTAGTTTTAATGCGAAAAAGTGGCAACCGTTCATTTCACATTTCACTCTGACGTACTGCTCTGTCTCGTTCACGTGAACTAATTTCCGATTTTACTTCAATACAAACGCAATCGAGCCCATTTTGTATTTTACACAATAGAGAAGTATCTTTTTGTGTTCATTTTGTTGGTGTCGTTACTGGCTTCCTTTCCTACCTCCCGCGTCAGCGCAGTACACTAGTGACTGATTTATGTGATGTTTGTTTGTTTGATAGTTAGGGATGTTTCAGGTGTCATTCAGATACAGTTTAAATGGAACACCCTGATCAAACTCTCTCCCTTGCCTGATTGAATTCACATACATATATAAACAACACGAATTTAATAATTCAACGAAGTTGTCGGATATCTCCCCAGCTAGCGTTATAATTAATGCAATGGCTAAAATCCACTAATTGAAGCTATTTTCATATTCTCGGAATTAATTAAGAGCCTTAATTATATTTACTCACTGAACGAGGTGAAAAGATGAGGAGGCCATAGAGGGTTGGAATTGCATGATAGAATAATTATTAGAACGCTTTGATTATTAATCAGTATCAGTAAAAATTCATTCTTCAGAATATATTCTTATTTATGTATATTCATTTAATTAACATAGTGGTATACAAGTCATAATAAAAGTAAGTATTTTTTTTATCGTTTATATCTGAAAACGTAAGAAATGTTAGTAAACACAAAGAAATATAAGAAAATCGTAATAAAATACAAACAGATAATTATACACATTACAAATAAAAGCATCAACGCTATTGATTTTAGTCATCATACGAGTAATATTCCTTCAGTGAGTAAAATGCCTTATCTATGAGATAATTTTTAAGGCTGATCTTAAACACGTCAAGTGATTGCGACTGTCGAATGTGATCGCTGATTCTTGTAAATCGCTGGTCTGTACAACTTTTAAAAACAGACTCAGAGAGCTTTGAAATCATTCAGATAAATTCCATTTCCCCTTTCATTCCCCTTCTTTTTAAACTTAAGCGTCCTTATATGTGTTAGATTATTTTAGTGTGGCAAATCCTATGCCCACAAAGAGTTAGGTATATATGTCTTTCTATCCTCTTTTAATTTATTTGTCTCCTCTTATGTTATCCTCTTATGCATGACACGGGCTGATAGCTTGCTTTGGGATCTTGATAAATAGTGGTGATGAACCGCATTATTTTGAAATTCGGCGAGATTTCTGCGAAAGTAGAAAGCTATTTCTATTATATACATCATGAGTTTTAATTAACCCGCGTCCTTGAAGGGAGGTGAATCAGTAGTAGCAAACATGCAACTCTTGATTAAAAAAATGTGGTAAAATTAAAAAAAAATTAAAACTTTTTTTTTAAATTTTGATTAACTTAACGTTTGAATAAAAGTATGTCAAACGATGAGCGCGCTACGCTAAGGTAAAATATCTCGATTAAACAATATTCGCTATATGTTACCTAACGATAGATGGCACAGCGGACTCAACGCTATTTATACTTCTTTTTAAATTAAACATTTCAAATTTCCGAAAAAAAAACTTATCCAAAAAAATTTTTTTTTTCCCTACAAATTGTTACCAAAAGTTGCTTATTTGCTCGTACTATTTCACACACTTGAAGGATGCCGGTTAATTAAACCTCATTCTGTATATGTTTACGGCAGCGTCATTATGCATATAATTTCTAATGAGAGGCCTTATAGGCGTATCAAGAAACACACGCGCTATTGTACAGACGGCACGCTTCTAGATAATAAAGGCTCTCTGTCTATCGGCTGCACGCAACCTTAACTCCGTGCCTTATGTTAGCTTTGAATGAACATATGCAAAATAACACATGCGCAGGGCAGGTAAATTGAGAAATGCAGTTATGCCATAGTTCCTCTTGCCAATTTATCGCATAAAGCTTCGATATGTACTATAAAAAAATATTTACATTATATTTATATTATATAATTTATATACATGTTATATACGTTTTTATAGGCCATCGCACAGACTGAAATGTTTGAAGAAAGAGAACACACGGAACACACGGCCGTTAATTAAACGTGAAACATCTACATCAGAGCCGCCAAAATCATTTTTAACATGCCTACGTACTTAATTAATCTCACTTTTAAATAATATGTATAGCTATGTACTTAAATAATATTCTATCTAAGTGTTTAGCGTCAATTCAAAATTGAAAAAAAAACATAACCTTGTTGTTGCCGATACGGTAAGTAGTTACTGTGATAACACCGGGTCCCATCTTCCCTATTCCACCTGGTGTAGTCACAACAGACCGAGAGTGGATGTGACAAGATGTCGAGCCAATCTCGTCCGCTGGGGGTACACAGAGAATTAAATATGCGACTGTAAATTGCTACAAGAGGACTAAATACTTTCCTGCCTGCAGTTGTCAACCCCTATCCTGCCGTAGAAATGAAAACACAGTAACTTCATTTACTATGTTTATACAAGTTTGGTTCTTTAAAATCACGAGTTGGAGTACTATAAGGCATTTTTTTCGGTTTGTCTGTCGATGGATAGTTACCGAGATACCTTAGATAAAAATACAGTATTTTTTTAAAAACTCTGAATATTTTTAATAAACAACACAGTATGTATATTTTTATAAGTTAAAATACAGTAACGTATTATTTACTGTGATCTATTTTGATAAAA
Organism: Micropterix aruncella; assembly: GCA_944548615.1. NCBI lineage: Eukaryota > Metazoa > Arthropoda > Insecta > Lepidoptera > Micropterigidae > Micropterix > Micropterix aruncella. The sequence goes on along the minus strand of OX155955.1, from coordinate 34,245,243 downwards.
TCAAAATCAAAATCAAAATGTTCTTTATTCATATAGACACAATTAAATATTATTTTTAATTTATGTTCTTATGATGCGTCCAAGCCTTACTCCCAAGCCGTTTTGTCATTTACATAATCAGATATTGTATAGTATGCTTTTTTATACAATTTTGCTTTGATGGTAGCTTTAAACTTATTTACAGATAGTTATCTAATAGTATGAGGAAGTTTGTTATAGAAGCGTATACATTGTCCCAAAAAAGAATTGCTTATTTTGTGGAGACGAGTAGCACGTACAACAAGGTTATGCTTATGTCTAGTATTAAAATTATGAATGTCGCTTTTTATTTTAAACTTGTCAATATTCTTGTGGACATACAACAGATTTTGTATATATATTGTGATGAAACAGTAAGAATATTTATCTCTTTGAATTTTTCTCTAAGTGAAACTCGAGGACCAAGTTTATATATAGCTCTTACAGCATGTTTCTGTAGTATAAAGATGTTATTGATGTCCGCACAGCTTCCCCAGAGAAGAATCACATAGGACATAATGCTATGAAAGTAACTAAAGTATACTATTCTTGCTGTATCTACATCAGTCAGCCGCCTTATTGTTTTAACTCCGTATGCCGCAGAGCTAAGTTTTCCTGACATTTTCTCAATTTGTGGGACCCATTGTAATTTGGAGTCAATTGTTATCCCTAGAAACACAGTTGAAGCAACAGGCTCCAGTCTAGTTCCATTTATTTCTACATTGGTTTGTACCTGCTTTACATTAGGTGTAGAAAATTTAATCACTTTGGTTTTTCTTTCATTTAATAGTAGGTTATTTACATTAAACCAATGGACAACTTTTGAGAGTGCATTGTTAACTTCGTCATAATTGTACAATTTTCAACTAATTTTAAACGCCAAAGAAGTATCATCAGCAAACAATACAATTTCGTGATTATTCCTTATGCGAAAGGGTAAATCATTGATGTATATTAAGAAGAGAAATGGGCCAAGAATGGAGCCTTGTGGGACACCCATGGTGACCATTGATCCTGGTGATCTTTTACCGTTTACATCAACCTTCTGAATTCTATTTCCCAAGTAAGAAGTAAGAAGATCAAGAGCCATGTTCCTAATGCCATAGTGATGTAATTTCCTAACTAGTGTATCATGGTGTACACAATCAAATGCCTTAGACAAGTCACAGAAGATGCCTAATGCGTCTTGTGACTCTTCCCAGGCATTCAATATACCTGTCAATAGTTCGGTTCCCGCATCTATGGTTGAGCAACCCTTTGTAAATCCAAACGGTTTCTTATGAAGTAAATTATATTTGTAAAAATGAGTGTGCAATTGTCTAAGAATTAATTTGTCGACAATTTTACTCAAAGTGGGAAGTACGGAAACTGGTCGAAAATTCGAGGGATCAGAAGTATCGCCAGATTTAAATAATGGTATAACTTTACTATGTTTCATCAGATCAGGAAACACTCCAGAAGTAACACAACAATTGAATATATATGCTAGATAAGGTGCGATTATTTCTATGATGTATGAAATAGTTTTTACAGAATATCTCCAAAGGTCCATAGTTTTCTTTATCTCAATTGTTTTATAGGCATTTATTATATCATTGCAGTTAACAATAGTGAGAGCGAAGTCGGTAACACATGCGGAAACGCTTTCTTTAAGTAGCATCTCAGCTGAAATGGAAGATGACTTGAGGGCGTTAGTCGTTATTAACGGTATATTCGTAAAAAATCGCTCAAACTCAGTAGCAACTTCCATATCCGCTTTAATGTCTAAATTATTTATCTTTAAATGAAAGTCCCTTGTGCGAGCTATAACCCTATTTGTTTCATTATTAATAATATTCCATGTAGCTTTAATTTTGTTTATAGAGTTTTTGATCTTATTCTTCAAATAAATTGACTTCGCAGTGGAACAGGCTCGTTTGAATATTTTGGAATCGTTATTTACATAGTTCTTAAAAGTTGCACTATGATTATAGGTTTTTTCGTTATACAGTTCATACAATTTATTACGACTTTTGTAAATACCAACAGTTGCCCAATCACTAAAGCATAAGCGATCACTGATCGATTTCGTTTTAGGTATGAAGATTCTATTAAATTCAACTCTAATTAATTCAAAGAATGAGTCATAAAGTTGGTCAGGATTGTCATGAATTGACAACCTTTGTAATTTGCTAATTAAGCTAGATTTAAATTCCCCTAGACGGCACTCAGTAATTGGAATAAAACTAATATTTTTTCTTAGAACCCTAGTGCTTTTCTTAGGAAATGATACTAACTGACCGCAGTGATCAGAGTGCAAAATATTAATTAGTGATTTATAATTGGGTTTTATGTTTGTGAATATATTATCTATACAAGTAGCACTTGAGGCAGTTATCCTCGTAGGTTCAAGAAAAACATTATATAAGTTAAATGATCTAAATAAATTTAAAAAGTTACATGTCAAGGATTTTTTTCTAATATATTGATGTTAAAGTCTCCACAAATAACAATTGTTTTAGGACTATTGGTTATTTTGAATAAGGCATCTTCCATAATTTTATAAAAAGCTTTATAAGGCGCACATGGTGGTTTGTATACACTCATAACAATGGTTTCCTCCAATTCTATACATGCCATCTCTAAAACTCGTTCGACAGAGAGGCTCACAATATCACGTCTTTCTTTAAATTTCAAGCATTTCTTTGTAATTATTAAAGAGCCACCACGTATCAACCGAACTCTGTTAAATGAGCTGGCAATCTGATTTGATTGGAACTGAAAATGATCTGATGGCTTTTGAGCCATGATTCTGATATACATAGAATGACGATATGATTACAGTTCAAGAACAATTCTAATTCTATCTCTTTGCCTATTATCCCCTGAATATTCTGATGCACCAGATTTATACAATTTTTTGGCATATTTTCTTGAGTAATAACCACTGATGGGGATATCAGATTATTTATATTATTAATTTTCTCTGAAGACAATTGTTTTAAATTACCATTATTGCTACTTAAGTTTTCATTTTCATTAATTACATAGCCAGAGTTTCGCTCTATTGTCTTAAAGTCTAATTTAAAGAATATGCAACATATTCTGAATTATCATTACTTAATGTCAAATCGTTTAACTGCTCATTAGTAGCAGTGGTGTTTGCCGATGTTTTGCCTGAGTATACTTATACTTATAAGCATTTAGGCTTACTTATACTTATAAGCTACTGGAATACTTATGAGCATTTAACAAATATTTTTTTTGGTTACAATACGGCTTCTACAGATACACGAATTAATCACAGTATCTCAATTACTGTGTTTAAGGTGCTTGCAGTTTTTTATTTATCTAAAAAAGAAAAATTTTACATGGTTAGAACACAGTAATAGGTAAAATTTACATATAACACAGTAACCACTCAGTTACGGTGTTGTAGCTTAAAAATATAAAATTTATCAAATTATTTTCCTAATTTAAAACACAATATCTAATTTAATTAATTAAACAAATATAATTTCATATATATTTTATTGCAGAATTGAAGTTCTAACTATTTTTTAACATTAAAGATTAAAGGAAATAATCTATATTGATTACTTTGTTCATGAAAACAAATATTTAACAACTGAACTTTGACCGAGTTTTTCTCAAAACGTCTTTTTTCAAGTTACTGTGTTTTTATTTACGATGGCAGTATCCCTCACCAGAACCTACAAGAGGCGAACGACGAGGCCATACAGGCCGCATATTTTTGGAAAGGCTTATCCTAACCTAGCCCGGACACGTTAACGAACGAACCATACAAAGGCAGAATGTATCCGTCGCGTTATGTAAAGGTTATCGATGTAGCCTCCATAGTGTTTGTTAATTAGGGGTATGTCCTCTATAAGACGTTACGACGCGACACGTAAAAGAGGTCGAGCGGAAGTGGGCTCTCGGTCACACTAAGTGAACAAAAGTTTTGAGGGATAAAGGCTCTCCTTACTTAACACTAGAGGACAAAGGGCGCCGTTAGCCTTGCGATCGGCTCAATGCCACTTACTGCAAGGATAGCGTCTTTAATCAACTCAAAGAGCGCTCAAGCTTAACCCTCCATTGCACTTCTAAAAGATCACATATTTATACGTGTGGGGGTGTATACAAAGAAAAATGCATATATGTATGTAAAATTATAACTTCACGCACATCTTTGGAATACTGCATGATTTATGTGAGTTACCATGTTATCGAATTAAACCAGGAATATTTGTTTTTAATATCTGTATGTATTAGAAACTGTGTTTGATAATTATTGCAAATTTTAATATTAGATATATGCTTATATTCTGTTGTTAATTTAAACCATATTTTCATACTGATTATTTAATTTATTTATATTGAAGTTTTATATTGAGTGCTTATGAACTAATTGTATTTACATAGATAATGGGCCCGATTGCATTTCTTTGTCAGTTAAAACTAAAATTAGTCCAAGCGAACGAGTCAATGCAATACGTTAGAGTGGAATATGAAAGGAACGATCGTCGATAAATACAACTCGTCCGAATAAACTCGACCATTTTTCGTGCGGTGTAAAATTTAGATGCTTATCTTGGCGGTCAGTTTTAATGCGAAAAAGTGACAACCGGCCATTTCACATTCCGCTCTAGCGTATTGCCCTGTCTCGTTCACACGGACTAATTTCCGATTTTAGTTCACGAAGAAACGCAATCGAGCCAACTATTGCAATAATATTTGTACTTAATATTGATACTGATTTATCTTTTATGATTGTAGTTTTTAATTAATAGTTTATGTTGTGGTTGGTACTTAAGGCTAATTTTAAGGAATTTCAATAAATTACAAAATTTATTTAATATAATATTTTATAAATACTTTATTTTCGGTTCAAAATATGTTCGATATATAAAATGTATTATGATTGATGTATAACGTTTTCGAGCTAAACATATCAATCTGCAATTGATGGCTTTAATTTTTATATTTTATTTATTGATAAAATAAACAAGTTGGTAGGAGTTCCTACTCTTGGCGTAGTCAAATTATTTTACTTGATTTTGCGGTATACCTTATGTGGTAAAAAATATTTTTAACAAATTGACAATTTTTTAAAACTCTTAAAACAAATAACAATAAAATTCATAAAAAAATATGAAATCTTTTATAAATAACTTGAGCTCCGAAAATACCTAAGTAGATACCAAAAATACCTAAATCAAAAAATAATTAGTCAAAATATCAAAACCAACAGTCAGTTCAGATTATGATCATGAGGATTATCGTTTATATTCAATACCCCACAAAGTAGCACGAGTAACACCACCCAAGCACGAGTAACAGCACTTAATCCCAAAAAAGAGAACAAGTTTTGAAGAAAAACACATCTTACTTTGCTCTTTGACTGTTCAACAAAATGCATAGCGTTTATCCTGCAGGCCTGAAATTTAGGTCTAGTCACAGAGTAAAGAAAAACCTAACTAATTCACTTTTGACTATGAGTCAAGAAGAAACGGAGGCACTAAATATACCTACATATATTAGTAGATCACGATTTTTAAAATCTACATAGTATTATTTAATATTTATTTATAAAGTAACTATATATGTATTTATGTATGTATGTTACATTAAATGTATACACATTTATGTAATACATGCTATGTATATCCTACTACTATTATAAACGCGAAAGTTTGTAAGAATGTATGTATGGATGTTTGTTACTCTTTCACGCAAAAACTACAAAATGGATTTTGATGAAACTTTACAATAATATGGCTAACACATCAGAATAACACATAGGCTATAATTTATAAAGATATATAGTTTTCTATCATCATTATCACAATTTTCCATCACCACGCGGGTAAAACCGCGGGGCGTAGCTAGTAGAGAAATAATACCGCAAGTACGTAAACCACCCTACATTATTTTACATTAAGCCTACCTTAATACAGGCGAGGTCTAGTTACGATGGCTTTGCAACTCAAATATGTATAACAATATCGATATAAATAAATAATTTTGAACTCGAATTTGAGTTATAAAATAGTCAAATTGGAAATATAATATTACAACAATAAAAATGACGCAATGGAAATAGTCAATAAAATTTTATCTTCAATTATCAAAATGGTTGGAATTAGTAACATAAAGAGTAAAAAAAACGTAATAAAAATAATCATTAATGTTTAGAAATTTTAATTTTGTCAAAGTCCCTAATACACAATAAATTGACTATGACTATATATAACACATAGTCATAGTCATAGTCATAGTCATATTTTATTAATTCCAAAAAGTACATACTGTGGAATACGTCATTTTACATTTTCTAGAAGTTATTGTAACTTCATTACGTGTACATAAACTTTTTATATGTAAAAGCAAGACACCATCGGATCAATTATAAAAATTTAATCTTACAGACTCAAATAACAAAAAAAAATGTAAACAACATTTTTAAATAATCTATCAATAAGTTATAAAAATAGTCAATCAAGGAATTTTTAAATAACCAATTAATAAACAACAAGTTTTAAAATAAAATCAAAACTACGGTGACAAAATACAGAACAAATTTGATAAAAGATAATTTATTTTTTAAAAACTAAGACGGCCTTGTCAAATTCATCAAAATTATAGAGAGCATGCATGGGTAAGTTTTTTTATGCATTTCTTAAATGCAACCTCTTGAAGTATTTTAATTTCTGCTGGCAACGAGTTGAAAAATTTAAACCCCAAATTGATCTCTGGTATAAAGAAAGCCGCACTTTGGGGATTACTATTTTATTTTTATTGCGAGTGTTATGTTCATGCAGACTCGAATGCTTTTCCTCGTTTTTCAAATTTGCTTTCGCATAAATTATGCACTGATATATAAATTCAGATTGAAATGTTAATATTTTTTAACTTTTAAAGATCGGAGCACAGTGGTCGTCTCTTTTTAACCCAAATATTGTCCTGAGAGCTTGCTTTTGCAGTATAAAAATACGACGGCTATCTGGTGCATTACCCCATGTTAGGATACCATAAGCCATCTTCGAATGAAAGCACGCATAGTATGTGCTCATTGCGGCTTGTTCACCGGCTAGAAATTTGATTTTTCGTATGGCATAAATAGCAGAACACAGTTCCTTCCATAGCCTCTCGATATGTGGACTCCAGTTTAATTTCTGGTCTATTGTAATACCTAGAAATTTTGCGGTGTTAACGACCTGAACTTTATTAAAGTCCATGCTGATATTGATATTGTTAACTTTTTTAAGGCAAAATTCATGGCTACGGTTTTGGTGGGATTTAATAATAATTGGTTCGTTTTAAACCAGTTACTAGCTACAGAGAGACATTTGTTGGCATTATGTCCTACTTCATCGCTAGTTGTACCTTGGAATACAAAACTAGTGTCATCTGCGTATAGTAATGTATTACAATTTAAGGGCATTGAATCACCCACATCATTTATAAAAATAATAAATAATAGCGGACCCAGAATAGAACGTTGAGGTACTCCACATGTTATAGGTTTTGGTAGTGATTTAATTTTCTTTATCTCCATAAATTTGAGACCTATCTTTAATATATGACTTTATTAAATCGAGAGTTCTGCCTCTAAATCCGTACAGCTCAAGTTTATGTAGAAGGATATCATGATTGACAGAATCGAAAGCCTTGGACAAATCACAGAATACCGCGAGCGGATTTAGAGAGTTGTCCAAGGCTTTTAATATGAGCTTCACTAGTTCCCCAATTGCCATGGTGGTTGATTTATGTTTTCTAAATCCAAACTGGTTATTGGATAGTATGTTCTTTTTATGCAAGAATTCTAAAAGACGATTGAAAATTATTTTCTCGAAAACCATTGCAAAACAAGGCACCAAAGATAATGGGCGAAAATTATTTAGTTCTGTTTTTGAACCTTTCTTATGAATAGGAAGTACTTTCGCTATTTTCATTTTAGAAGGAAAGACTCCTAGTTTTAGGCAGCTATTCAAAATAGGAAGCAATTTGGGTGTAATTACGGCGGACGCATCTTTTAAAAGTTTCATAGAATGTTCCCAAATATCAGTCGCAGATTTAGACTTCAGGACTTTTATACAGGAAATTAGCTCCGTTTCAGTAATTGGATAGAGATATATGGATTCTGGAACCGCTACTATATTATTAGCCTTCTGACTGGACGGCAGCGCCTTATTTATAGTATTACAAGCATTTATAAAAAAGTCATTAAAAATGTTCACTAGTTCTTCTGGTTCCGTATATCTTATATTATCATGGATTACTTCAGTTATATTGTCATGGTCATTGCCTTTGTTTCTACACTCTCTATTAATAATTTTCCATGTGGCCTGTATCTGATTTCTAAAGTTTACTATTTCTTGTTTAATATTAATCCGTTTTGCTGTTACCACAGCTTGGTCATAAACGTTTTTGTATTTTAAGTAGTAAGTTTTGAATCCGCTACTATTGTCGCTATTGCAGATATCTTGTAAGATTTGAAGCTTAGTCAGTGATGTTTTCAGCCCTGGAGTGATCCAAGACGTTTTTTTGCGTTGGTCTGCGCAATGTAACTTTTTTGGAAAACAAGCTTTAAGATTACAGTTAAACAATCTTAAAAAATCTGAAAAAGTGTCCTCGGGATTGCGCAAGTCAAGGTAAAGGTGTTCATTAACAATTTTGTTTCAGAAATTAGCTATATTATTGGAGGTAAAAGGTCTTTTCCAAACATGCCCTCCATGAGTCGGTTTTTTATGGACTTTAGATTCTAAGAGCTGTGCGCTGTGATCTGAGAAATCGATCAATATATTTCGTACTGAAATTACCCATATCCTGGGCCTGTGCTCATTCTGTACGTTTTCTTTTGCATTTTAAACACGTTTAGATACAGGCGAAGCGGTTAATACAAATTTTCGTTTATGGCGTATTTATAAAATAACTAAGGTGCATTCTTTAGACTAAAACAAGTTATTTGTTTATTTGAGCTTTTTTATATAATTATGGTAAAAGAGTTTTCTATCTGGATTAGTTCACACGGTTTACGAGTATATAAAGAGCTCAATGTAATTAATTAATTCACTTCGGTCACTTCGATCGCATCTGTCAACATACTCAACTGGTAAGTCGCTCTCTCTCTCATAAACGTTTATTAAAACTCTTGAAATATCCATATCATGTTTCTCTACTCTCTGTGTACGTCAAGGTGCAAGAACAACATAATAGAACTCTAAGGTCGAGAGCTAAGGACTCCTCATCTACACCTAATCGTCTACGGCCACGTCCAGAGTTACAATTGTTTTCACGTAACAACATATCCTGCATATCGTTTGAATAACGGCAATGTTATTCACCAAATAAATTTGTTAAAATAATGTGCTTATCTTAATTTATGTTATCTCTGTAAATGTCAAACTTCTCTAGAATCTTGATATATGAGAAAGGTATGTTTTCATTAAACTCCCTTCTTTAAGTAGCTTAGCTCAAGGGAAAAATATGAGTTAATTGAATGACTGAGCAAGATCGTGCTCAGTGAATAATATTATTATTTGCTACACGTTTCTCTTTATTATACCGACGTTACCCAGTTTCCGCTGACTGATCCCGTAGATCCCTGTCTCTTTGCTATATTGTGACTTGAATACATTATGATGACGCCCTCGGTTATGCAAAATATTTTTACGGAAGGCGTTTCCCAACATATGTATGTACACTAATCGATTCTTACATATATAATAAGAAATATAGCAATACAAGAAAAATCTTCCAACTGAATTATATGGAATTTGTGATAAAGGATTAAATTTATTAGAATACACATATATGTTCCAAATTTCCAAACTACTGAAGTAAGTGGGACAAGGGGTCATCCATTACTTGTTACTATAGGACAGTTGGATACGCCGGATTTAAATATATATAAATTTCGCATTTAGTAAAACGGCTGCTGTATCGATATTAAATAAGCCTGCGCGATTTACTGAATTGGTTTTTAAATTCTCATTCCGATAGTGCTATCTCCTTTTCCTATCCCCTCTCGTTAACTGAAGTAAAGAAGAGGAAGAACATCGCCGGCCAGACAGTCTATCACCGATTAAGTTCGCTTCGACACCGCCCGCGACACGTCCGCCGCCGCGCACCCGCGCTGTAATCATAGTCATAGTCATAGTCATATTTTATTAATTCCAAAAAGTACATACTGTGGAATACGTCATTTTACATTTTCTAGAAATTATTACAACTTCATTACGTGTACATATACTTTTTATATGTAAAAGCAAGACACCATCGGATCAATTATAAAAATTCAATCTTACAGACTCAAATAACAAAACAAAAAAAAAAATGTAAACAACATTTTTAAATAATCTATCAATAAGTTTTAAAAATAGTCAATCAAGAAATTTTAAAATAATCAGTTAATAAACAACAAGTTTTACAATAAAATCAAAACTACGGTGACAAAATCCGCTTTGTAAAACCCGCAAATAAGAACATTTAGTGCTTGTGAAATATATATATATATATATATATTTGACAATTAAATCACCGCCGCGCTGTGAAGTGACTTGAGAAGCTGATTTACGAAGCTGCAAACGGATATTTAATAAGGTAAACGAGATCCCATATTTTCCAAACTTTTCTATACCAAAGTACCGCAAAATACAGTTCACTGCCCTTTTTTATTCCAAAACCAAATCCCCGCGCTACCATTTGATGGCCCTACGATCCGGATAAAAGCCAATTCAGTATATTATCATATTATTTGTGTAAAGTTTCAGTTTATATCAAAATCGTTTCAAACGGGGTTTCGTTTCATATAAATAATTGTACTGATTTCGCAGTTCGTTCTCACATATTAATTTATTGTAAATTTATAAAAATATATTATATATATTATTAAATATTTATATACATATATTTATAAAAAAGTAATAATTTAACTGGTTTATTTAGCCGCTTTTTATTATTTGCACCGCTCATATATTGTTTACCATATAGTTGCTTGACGACAGCGCTTATCGCCATTATATCGGTTTGGTAATTATTAATCGAATCGATATGTAGGTACAATTTATTTGGTTATAATAAAATATTAATTGCGTATAGGTATATTTAATAATTTATTTTTTTGTACTAAAATATTATTTGAGTATATATTGCTTGAATATATTTAGGTATTTTATTTACTCGCGCCGCTAGCCTGTATATAGGTTTTAATTAATAATTGAAACTATATAAAGGTAACCGTACACTATAATACTGTATTATTTTATTTGGCGTATAAATAAACATAAAATTCCTTGCTTCAATATAATTACAGTTTATCTAATCAGTTTTTCTGTGATCTGTCTTCTGCAATGTCGGAGAGAAGGTTAAAATTATTATTTGCGAAGAAGGAAGAATTATACTTTCGCTTAAGTAGTATTGCAAATCATGCAAATGAAGTTGACACATCGGACCTTTCAAAGGAAAGTTTTTTGAACGAGTTAGAGTCACTCGAAGAATTGAAGAGTAAATTCGAGCTAAATTTAGATGAATTAAATAACATCGAATTACAATTGAACCCTAAACACGCCATTAACTACCAACCGCTTTCATCATTTGATGATTTATATTGTCGTATAAAACGAGTCGCAAAAACTTTATCTTTTAAGGAAATAAAGTCACAAATACCTCAACGCGATAGACCGAAATTGCCTGCCATACAAATACCAGAATTTAATGGTGAAGTTAAAAACTGGCCATTGTTTTATGCTAGTTTTAAAAATACTATACACGAAAACCCGGGTTTGGCTGATTCCGAAAAACTTTATTATTTAATCGGTAAATTGACCGATAAGGCCCGTCTGGTCTGTGCAGGAATAAATCCGTCCCCTGAAAATTATTCTTTAATATTAAATGCTCTTATTGAAAAATACGAGGATAAAAGACTTCTCGCTACGTCATATTTAGATCAAATATTTAATTTTAAACCGCTTATTAACGCGTCGGTAAACGATCTTGAAAATTTTATTGATAAATTTGTTTCGTCCGTATCCGCTATTAAAAATCTTAAGTTCAGTGATTTAAGCGATTTTATTTTATTATATACAGCGCTTAAAAAATTAGATTCGCATACAGCTCGCGCATTTGAAATGGAGAAACGTCTTTTAGAGTTACCGACCTTTAATGATCTCGTTTTATTTTTGCGCGACCAAATTAAAATAATGCATAGAACACCCACTACCACATCGCCATCACAGATATATAAAAAACCAGATGTGGCAAATAAAAATAAAATTAATAAATTTACGCATTCTTACATTAATACTGAGACTTCGCTTGCGTCTTCTCAATCTCAGTGTTCATTATGTACTACGCGTCACGAACATCTATATAAGTGTTCGGGATTTCAAAAATTATCACCTAACGATCGCTTTAAACACGTTAAGATGAATTACTGTTGCATTAATTGTCTCAGTGCCAAACATCAAACTTATAATTGCAATTCAGATAGTCATTGTCGGAAATGTCAACGCAAACATCACACAATGCTTCATTTCGAAAATACCGCTCCCAATGTTGGAAACAGGGCGTACACTGCAACAGCGACAGCCGTTTCGCGCGGCGTAGACGCAGCCTTACCGTCTCGAGCGGACGACGTAGCTTTGTGTACGTTGTCAGCTGACAATAATGTCAGTAACTTTATCACTCCCGCTTTCACAACTGTTCTTCTCGCGACCGCCCGCGTCATAGTGGTTGACGCATGCGGCAACAAATGTTATTATAAATAGGATAGAAAACGAATTTACCGCGTGAAATTTGTAGGACCCGACGTTTCGGTGACGTTGCAGCCGCCGTTGTCTAGGGTAGACTGGAGAGCTGTCAGTCCGTTGTTTTGCGGGTAGGCCGCAAACCGCTGCCGCCACTGCGTAGGTTATAACGGTGGTGGGGGGCCGGGCTCGGAGCGCGGGAATTTTTAAAATCCGTCTTGCACACAACACTCACTGTATCCTGTTTTACGTCTTTGCGTTCGGCGTTCGGCGGCGGGAACATTTTAAGAAGAGGGTTCCACGTAGAAGAGAGTTTGTAGCCGTCATCTCTATTGAAGTTCGGAGTTCTTCTTATTTCAATGGCTTCCCGGATCATGCGAGGAAAGTAGAATTGTTCCTTGGATAGAACAATGGGATTTTGAAACTGCATCCAGTGGTTACTTCCGCTATCCAATATATGTTCGCAGATCGCCGATTTTTCTCGCTGAACGTTTTTAACAGCTTTGATGTGTTCTGTCAGTCGCGTGGCTATGGGCCGTTTCGTTTGTCCAACGTAGGCTAGACCGCAGCTGCATTCGACTTTATACACACCCGGGGTTTGCAGTGGTATTACATCCTTTACAGGCCTCAAAAATCGAGCTATATTTTGGGTCGGTTTGAAGATCGTTTTTATATCGAATCTGTTTAGCATCTTACTTATTCGATCAGTCACGCCCTTGACGTATGGTAAGAATGCTCTTGATCTGCTCGGTTTTTGAGTTTCGTCCGTATTAGATCGTGTGCGTGTCTCGTGATATTTTCTGTATCCATTTTTCCTAAGGACATCATTGACATGTTCCATCTCCTTCGGAAAATGCTCAGTGTCGCATAGATCGCGTGCTCGATTCACGAGCGACGTTTGCACTGAACGTAGATGGTAGGGATGATGGTGTGAGCTTGCATGCAAATATCTGTCCGTATGTGTGGGCTTCCGATATACCGTATGTCCGAGAGTATTGTCACTTCTCCTCGTCACTTTGACATCCAAAAATGGTAAGGAGCCGTCCTTCTCTACTTCATAGGTGAAACTGATTTTTGGGTGTATGGAGTTTAGATGACCCAGGAATTCTTTCACCGTTTGAATGTTGCCTTTCAGGATGCAGAAGGTATCATCCACGTCGACGGAGTAGCAATGGGATGCCCCGTATCGCCGATAGTTAGTGACCTATATATGGAATATTTTGAGGAATTAGCCATAAAAACCTCCAAAATTAAACCCATTCTCTGGCTTCGCTACGTGGATGATACCTTCTGCATCCTGAAAGGCAACATTCAAACGGTGAAAGAATTCCTGGGTCATCTAAACTCCATACACCCAAAAATCAGTTTCACCTATGAAGTAGAGAAGGACGGCTCCTTACCATTTTTGGATGTCAAAGTGACGAGGAGAAGTGACAATACTCTCGGACATACGGTATATCGGAAGCCCACACATACGGACAGATATTTGCATGCAAGCTCACACCATCATCCCTACCATCTACGTTCAGTGCAAACGTCGCTCGTGAATCGAGCACGCGATCTATGCGACACTGAGCATTTTCCGAAGGAGATGGAACATGTCAATGATGTCCTTAGGAAAAATGGATACGGAAAATATCACGAGACACGCACACGATCTAATACGGACGAAACTCAAAAACCGAGCAGATCAAGAGCATTCTTACCATACGTCAAGGGCGTGACTGATCGAATAAGTAAGATGCTAAACAGATTCGATATAAAAACGATCTTCAAACCGACCCAAAATATAGCTCGATTTTTGAGGCCTGTAAAGGATGTAATACCACTGCAAACCCCGGGTGTGTATAAAGTCGAATGCAGCTGCGGTCTAGCCTACGTTGGACAAACGAAACGGCCCATAGCCACGCGACTGACAGAACACATCAAAGCTGTTAAAAACGTTCAGCGAGAAAAATCGGCGATCTGCGAACATATATTGGATAGCGGAAGTAACCACTGGATGCAGTTTCAAAATCCCATTGTTCTATCCAAGGAACAATTCTACTTTCCTCGCATGATCCGGGAAGCCATTGAAATAAGAAGAACTCCGAACTTCAATAGAGATGACGGCTACAAACTCTCTTCTACGTGGAACCCTCTTCTTAAAATGTTCCCGCCGCCGAACGCCGAACGCAAAGACGTAAAACAGGATACAGTGAGTGTTGTGTGCAAGACGGATTTTAAAAATTCCCGCGCTCCGAGCCCGGCCCCCCACCACCGTTATAACCTACGCAGTGGCGGCAGCGGTTTGCGGCCTACCCGCAAAACAACGGACTGACAGCTCTCCAGTCTACCCTAGACAACGGCGGCTGCAACGTCACCGAAACGTCGGGTCCTACAAATTTCACGCGGTAAATTCGTTTTCTATCCTATTTATAATGTCAAACAACCGCGATAGTCTTCAACAAATGTTATGTTCGCACGCTATTAGATAGCGCTTCGCAAAGTAATTTTATTACCCGCGACTGCTGTACACGTCTTGGCGCCAATCTACCCGCCAATCTACCCGCATGTACTCTCGTTAAAGGTATAGGAGGATCGGTGAAGCCTATACAAAGCTCAGTCCGAATAAAATTTTCTTAATGACGTCAGTTACGATGTCGAAACTTTGGTTGTAGACAAAGTGACTGAACGCTTGCCCTCCGCCTGGGTCGACAGTTCCGCACTGTATAATTTTAATAATTTACCTTTGGCCGACGATTCATAGGCAACTCCTGGTGACATCGATATATTAATAGGAGCTTCTTTGTTTCCGCACCTCTTGTTACCTAGTAAGGTTCAAGGTCAAACCGCAGGTATTTCTCCGTACGCGTTAGAGACAGTTTTAGGCTACGTTATTCTAGGAACTGCACCCGCACTGGTGAACTCGTGTGTTACCGTTTCGTGCTGCGCCGTAGATCCTCTGGACAGTTTGGTCAAAAAATTTTGGGAAATGGAAGAAATAAATGGACTGCCCATTCTCAGCCCAGATGACAGAGACTCTGAGGAGATTTATTCTCGCACTACGACTCGTGACGAGACTGGTAGGTATTCCGTCGCTCTACCGTTCAAAGGAGACATATTCTCTTTGGGGGACTCCGCGCGTACCGCCGAGAGGCGATTTCTCTGTCTGGAGCGCAAATTACAAGCTTCTCCTACCTTGAGACAGGCCTATGATGACGTCATAAGAGAATACCTAGAAAAAGGTTATTTATCACCCGCCCCTCCTGACACGGAGGCGAACAAAGACCATCCAGCTTATATTATCCCGCATCACGGCGTCATTCGAGAAGACAAAGTGACATCTAAGTTACGCATCGTGCTCGACGCGAGCGCCAAAACAAGCACGTCTGTTTCGCTTAACGATATTTTATGTAACGGCCAAAATTTACAAGGCAACCTCTTTAACATAATTTTAAATTTCCGCTTGTTTTCTGTCGCTCTTTCAGCAGACATACGACAAATGTTTTTGTGTATCGGCGTACACGAGCGCGATCGCAGGTTTCAGCGTATATTTTACCGTTTTTCGCCCGCAGAACCGCTTCAAGTATACCAGTTTAACCGCGTTTGCTTTGGGCTAAAATCCAGTCCCTTTCACGCATTGCGCACTATCAGGCAACTCGTCTCTGATGAAGGTGCTTCTGAGGCCTTCAGTCAGGCCACACAGACCATAGACAACGGGTTATATATGGATGACTATGTTTATAGTGTGCCGGCCGAAGATCAGGCCATAGATGTCGCTAGACAAATGATAGGATTGATGAAGGCAGGCCAGTTTGATCTAGTGAAGTGGACAAGCAATTCTCAGTCCGTTTTGTCATCAATCCCAGAGTCACACCGTCTTATCGCAGTTAAGGAGTTCGATATCTCCGCGCTACATAAAGTTCTTGGCCTATTTTGGTCTCCCGCAACCGATTGTTTTACTATAAAAAATTTCTTCGCCAGCTGAAACTTGCACCAAACGCGCCATACTATCTTGTGTCGCTAAATTATGGGATATTATGGGCTTCGTGACGTGACTACTGCTGCCTAGACTAACCTATGCTGCAATAGTCTGGTGGTCCAGGGTGAAAAAGCTTGAGACACTAAAAATGCTTAAAAGCCTTCAAGGTAACTACCTGAGGGCTGCAACTGGCGTCATGAAGACCACCCCAACAGCGGGATTAGAGGTGGCACTCTGCTGCCCGCCTCTGGACAAGCTCATCATCCACTCCGCCAGACTTACAGCATACAGACTGAAGTGTTTGGGCGAGTGGAAGCGAGGAGGGCACAATCATCCTGAGAGCTAAACCTCCTCCACAAAAGCCCATTCACTCTGACCCAGGATCGACTGCGGAAAAAAATTTCGGTAGAGAAATCCTATAAAATCCTAATCCCCACCAGGGAAGAATGGAAAAATCCGCAGTGGCTTCAAAGCCACAACGCAGACGCCTGGTTCACCGATGGCTCAGGAACAAATGGACGTTTTGGGGCAGGCGTGTACGGACCCAAAACCAACCACAGAATCAGCATCCCCCTTGGACAATACGCTACGGTTTTCCAAGCCGAGGTACTTGCCATATTGGAATGCATAAAACTACAAAGTCGACTTGAGGTAAAAAACAGACAAATCCTCATCTGCTCTGACAGCAGAGCAGCACTGGACGCTCTGGCTAAAGCCACCACAGAATCTTCTGTGGTCTGGGACTGCATGCAGGAGCTCAACAAATTGGGAAAATCCAACAAAATCACCCTAATATGGATACCGGGTCACCAAGGCATACCCGGAAACGAAGAGGCCGACAGACTGGCAAAACTGGGCACACTGGACTGCCCAGTGGAGCCAGCTGTAGGGGTCCCCTTCGCTACAGGTAAGAAAATCATCAGGGACTGCTTGGAGCAGGAACATCGGGCTTCCTGGAAACAGAGTCAGGGATGTCGCCAGGCAAAAGCCATGATGGAGCAACCACTACAGAAGAAAACCAAGGCCCTACTTGACATGAGCAAGAAGAACCTTAGAACCACTATCGGTCTCCTCACAGGACACACGACCCTTAGAGCTCATCTATTCAACCTTGGTTTGACTGAGAGCAAGGATTGCCGAATATGCGGCGAGGAACCTGAAGACAGCATACACATCGTTGGTCGCTGTCCAGGGCTCGCCGCCAAAAGACACAGTTTACTGGGACGAGCCTTTCTCGAACCCAGCGATCTGCCCAACTTGAAGGTCAGTGACCTACTTGGACTGGTAAGAAGTACCGGGCTACTAGCTGACCACTGACCTAATCACATAGTGGGTAGTTACAAAAGACCTTACAGATCTAGGTGACATCAAGGGCTGGAAACAAGCCCCCCACTCCATCTACTACTACTACTACTACTATGGGCTTCGTGGCTCCTGTTGTGCTATTCGCTAAGCTCCTTATTAAACAGCTTTGGCTCGAAAAGCTTGAATGGGACGATCAACCTCCCGCTCACATAATTAAGATATGGAATCGATTCCGCACCGAGCTTCCAATGCTCAATAAAATAAATATACCGCGCCACGTAGGTATCACGGTCGGTAGTGTTGTCACTGTTTTGGGGTTCGCGGACGCCAGCGAGAAGGCGTACGGGGGTGTTTTTTACCTACACGTTCACAATGAGGGACAACCAAACTCGGTTCATCTAGTCTGTGCTAAGTCCAAGGTGGCTCCTATGAGAAAGGTGGTTTCTCTCGCTCGGCTCGAACTCTGCGCCGCATTGATACTTTCAAAGCTCATGCGCATCGTTATTGATGTTTGCTCAGCTCGCCACCCCATTGGTGAAATTTACGCGTTTTCAGACTCGACAGTGACACTATGTTGGATTCACTCTTCGCCACACCGTTGGGACACCTTCGTTGCCAATAGGGTTTCAAAGATACACTCAGAATTGCCTCCTAATTGTTTTTACCATATACCAGGAGTGGACAATCCCGCTGATTGTCTCTCGCGCGGGCTCATGCCTTCCCAAATATTAAACCATCCGCTGTGGTATACTGGTCCACCGTGGAGCAACTCACACCCCTCGAAGTGGCCTATTGTTACGTTCAATGCGTCTACCGCTTTGTCTGACCCCCCTGAGGAGAAGACTATCATTCTTGCTACTTTTGAGCAAGAAACTCCGGTCATCATAGCTCTGTCTAAACGTTTTTCAGCTTGGAGTAAAATTTTACGCATTGTTGTGCATATTTACCGCTTTCTCAAAATATTACCGCTTCGCAATCATATAACCGCTTCTGACCTAGACTTTGCAGAGAATAGGGTTCTCCGCGAGGTTCAGTCATTTTATTTTTCGAATGAAATCGCATATTTGCGAGCTGGCAAGGCTTGTAGTCGCAGCTTCCAGCAGTTAAAGCCGTTCTTGCATGATGGGCTTTTAAAGGTCGGTGGTCGCTTATGCCGTTCTGATCTCGATTTCTCACATAAACATCCTGTCATTTTACCACGAAAGGATCATATATTGGATTTATTAGTTGATTATCATCACAAGTTCAACTGTCATGCTGGTCCTGGCTTGTTGATGTCTATTCTACGACAGAAATACTGGATTCTGTCGGCCCGCAATTTAATACGTAGCAGGGTGCACAAATGCATGCCCTGCTTCCGGCTTCGCCCTAAGCCGAACTATCCGGAAATGGCTGATCATAAGTATTTTCGTGTAAAGCAATCCGCAAATCCCTTCGCTCATACAGGCACGGATTTCGCTGGCCCTTTGAAGGTGTCAATGTCTCGTGGACGCGGTATTCGTTCCACGAAAGCATACATATGCCTGTTCGTATGTATGACGACGCGCGCTGTACATATTGAACTTGCCGGTGATCTTAGTACGGCTAGTTTTATGTCAGCTTTCAAACGTTTCTTAGCTAGACGCGGCCCTGTGAGTCGTGTGTACTCAGACGACGGAACCAATTAAGTTGGCGCTAAACGCACTATTTCTGAGTTGCATACGTTCTTAAAGTCTAAATATTTTAACACTGACTTTTCCCACGTATTGTCAGAGAATCGAATTAGCTGGGTTCGCAACACGCCAGCCGCAAGCCATTTTGGTGGTAATTGGGAAAGCAACATTAAGAGTCTGAAGACTCATTTGTTTAGAATTATTGGGGAACAGATTCTCTCTTTCGAGGAGCTCAGCACCGTCCTCGCGCAAGTCGAAGCTGTGATGAATACGCGGCCGTTATGTAGGACGCTCACTAGTCATCCATCTGAACCGCTAGCGCTAACACCCGCACATTTTTAAAATTATACTCCGCTGAAATATTTACCCGCACCTGACATTGAGGAAGACAGGCTTCACGTTCTCTCTCGTCACGCTTTACTTGATAAGTTAGTCCAGTCGTTTTGGAAACGATGGAGGGCGGACTATTTACATTCGCTACAAACACGCCAGAAGTGGAACACTTCTGTGAACCCCATCGCAGTCGGCAATATCGTCGTTCTTATAAACGATAACGCACCACCGCTTCATTGGCCACTTGGCATTGTAGACGAGGTATTCCCGGAGTCAGATGGTGTTATCCGCGTTGTTAAAGTAAGGACCGCAACTGGATCTTATCTGCGTCCAGTTGTACGAGTTTGTCCTTTGCCAAACTAACTTATTTATCAATTACTAATCTATAACTATGTAGTCTAAGTATGTATATTCTAATTTAAATAAGTATATTTATTTTATATTCCGCATCATATCCGCATTTATTTTAAACTCATTTTGTCGCACTCTTTGAAGGCGAGCCTTCAAGCCGGGGGGGAATGGATACGCCGGATTTAAATATATATAAATTTCGCATTTAGTAAAACGGCTGCTGTATCGATATTAAATATGCATGCGCGATTTACTGAATTGGTTTTTAAATTCTCATTCCGATAGTGCTATCTCCTTTTCCTATCCCCTCTCGTTAACTGAAGTAAAGAAGAGGAAGAACATCGCCGGCCGGACAGTCTATCACCGATTGTGTTCGCTCCGACACCGCCCGCGACACTGCAAATAAGAACATTTAGTGCATGTGAAATATATATATATTTGACAATTAAATCACCGCCGCGCTGTGAAGTGACGTGAGAAGCTGATTTACGAAGCTGCAAACGGACATTTAATAAGGTAAACGAGATCCCATATTTTCCAAACTTTTCTATACCAAAGTACCGCAAAATACAGTTCACTGCCCTTTTTTATTCCAAAACCAAATCCCCGCGCTACCAACAGTGGTTCTCAAAGTAGGCGATAACGCCCCTTTGTGGGCGCTGGTGGCCTAGAGGGGGGCGGTAAGGGGACCAGAAAATATGGGGGGTGTTTGTAATTTCATCTACTTAATATTTTAAAATTCGCTGAAATTAAAACCTAGGTACTTACTACACCATATCGATTATTTAGTCCATATTTCTGCTCTGTTTGATTGTATACAAATTAAAAATATTTAACATAGCTTTCGTAGGATATCCCGTGAGCAATCAAGTGTAACGTATATTTTGTGTGTTCTAAAACTATGAATAGAAAACTCCGAAAAGTAGATAAGTATTTTAATAAAACCTGGAAATTTGTACTGTATTATTTTGACTACTGGCAAAGGGTTCGTAAATTCGCCTTGTCCTGTCAAGAGCCACCGTACTGACGTCACGGCTTCTCCTGCGCGTGCGCCGGCTGTCGAGCTGCGTTGGTTCGCGATTATTGCAACTCGTTTTGGCTGCGTTTATGGCATAATGAAAGTCATTGATTAATTCATCATAAGAAATCACATTAATCCTTCACATTAGGTTAGTTTTAAAATTAAAATTGAATATTAATTATGTTTGTTTTAATTTGAATAAAATATACTCTTAAAAGTTGCGTTTTAATTGCTTCCACTGGTAAATATTATCGTTTGCAAATAAAGTAATGAATGTCATTGTGGTTATTAAAATGTTGTAAATTAAAAATTTAAAAAATGGGGGGCGCTGAAAAATAATCGATTTTCAAAGTGGGCGGTAGACGAAATAGGAGTTGCCTAAGGATTCGTTTTAGGACGATTCCTTGTAACATTAGCCTGTTTGCAGATGACACATTTTTCATATCCTTGATTCTTGATATCGATTGACGACTGTCAATTGGTCCAGGATGATCTAGATCGACTATCTTTTTATTGCGCCTCGAAACGCTTATTCCTGAATGCTGAGAAATTTGCTATCATTAGTTTTACGCGAAAAAACAATATTTTAATATTTAATTATACTGTCAACGGTTACTCTATAACCAATAAAAGTGCAATCTGCGATCTAGGTGTGCTTATAGATAGTAAGTTATTATTTAACTCCTACATAGATAACACTACAAAAAACCATACAGTATTCGTACTTCGATTCGTACCATGCAGTATTCGTACGTAGGATTCGTACTTCGAACTTCAAAACAGATTTCAGTTAAACATTCTCTCTTACTCTTGTACTACGCATTCGTCTATATTCACCTCGAATATGCTTCTCAAATATGATCTCCTAGCCATAATGGTCACACAAAGAGAATTGAACATATTCAAAATTCGTTTTTGAAAAATTTGAATTATCGGTTTTTTTCTCCTTTCCCAATTACAACGAATCAGCTTCCATTCATAAGCTTCAATCATTACAATCAATAAGAAAATACGCAGGTATGGTGTTTTTCCATAAATTGATGACAGGTTACATTGATTGTTCTGATTTTCTCGGAATAGTATTTTTCCGTGTACCATCGCGATTCCCTCGTCAAACGGAGTTATTCAACTTTCCGCAGGTTATCACTAATTATGCACAAAACTGTTTCATTTATAGGGCACGTAAAATTTTAAATACGCATCTCAGCGATATTGACGTATTCAAAACGTCATCCATCGCTCTTAAGAAGGCAATGATTAATGACGGTGTCGATAAATCATTGTAATCGCAATAAATAATATAATATAACATCAACAATATGTAGTCAATAATATATTTAAATAATATTTATACTATATTTTAAAACCAAAATTTCTGAATTATGAGGTCTTGATGCACTCAGGTATCAATAGTACACATATGGGTGATATATTTTATATATAGGTAATATATTTTATATATTGGTAATACATTTTAAATAATATATTTTTAAATTTCTTTGTAAATGTTTGTTTGATTTTTCTACTCCTTATTTTGATATTTTACAATAGGTGAGTTTATTACTATTTGAAAAATTTCTTACAGCCAACCCTACTATGAAGTGTTTATATGTATATCCCTTTAAGTCCCGTCCAACACTATAGTGCACATCATTGATGATGTGTGTACATTCATTTTAAAAAGATGCAATAAAACATAATTTACCCGCCGTTACCTTTTAAGCACCCCTTCCTTTGGTGTAAAAAAAACATGGTTTTGCACAAAAAAGTTTTGCGCCTAAAAGGGTTATGCATTCGAGGGATATGCTTGTTATTGCATTAGATTGACAGAATTGAAATGCAATTACATTAATTTTATCCTAACGTAAATTACTGACGCAACCGGGCATCGAACCCGGAATATTATAGTCAGGCGACCTAACCACTATGACACATCCAAGAGTGGGCGGGATAAGCTTTGCGGTAGAGTATGGAAATTGTTAATACATAAAACTGGTAATGGGCGACGTAAATAAAGTGTATGTCAAGTTTTGTGTTATCATCAGCGCGCATTCGCCCACAGTTGGGCATACGCCTCTCCAATCACTCTCCATCCGGATCGGTTGTCCGTTTCCCTCATCCAGACAGGTCCAGCTGTCTCCTTGATGTCATCGGACCCTCGGGCCGGTGGTCTGCCCACACTTCTTCTGCCTAGCCGGGGTCTCCACTCCAAAACACGCTCGCTCCACCGTTTGTCGTGTCGTCGGGCCACGTGGCCGGAGCAAGCCCATTTCAGCTTGGCCACTCTTTGACCCACGTCGACCACCTTCGTGCGCTGTCTGATGAGTTCGTTTCGGACTCGATCGCGCAACGATATGCCGAGCATGACTCGCTCCATGTTACGCTGCACCACCTTAAGCTCATGAATCATCCCAGCAATCGGTGTCCATGTCTCACAAGCATACGTCATAGCCGGTAACACGCACTGATTATACACCTTTGTCTTGAGCGATTGGGGAATTCTGGACTTCAGCATGAAGCTCAGCTTCCCGAAGGCTGCCCATCCCAATTGTTTTCTTCGCTTTATCTCTGCCATCATCGAGTCCCGGCCGAGCTTTATCACCTGTCCTAGGTATGTGTACCCCTGCACCCGCTCCAGCGGTTGTCCATTCAATGAAATAGGATTCGGTGTGAGATCGGCTTTTGCCATAACCTTTGTCTTGTCTATGTTCATCTTAAGACCCGTTCGTAGGGACGCGTGATATAGTTGCTCCAGCATGAGTTGTAGGTCTTCGGCACATTCAGCGATTATAATTATATCATCCGCGTAGAACAGGTGATTGAAATACACGCCGTCAACGTAGATTCCCTTGCCGCTCCAGTCCAATGTCTTGAATATATCCTCCATAGCGTTGGTGAACAGCTTAGGGGATATAAAGTCACCTTGTCGGACTCCTCTTTGGACTGGTATAGGGTCTGTTAGCTCTTTCAGCGGTACGGTCATTGTTTCCGCTTTATACAAGCTCTTCAGGATCTAAAAATTTTAACTATAACTCAGAAATCTCTTATTATAAATTATTACAAATATCAGATTGTTATAAATTATAACTGTAACTTTTATTTAAAATCACCAGAGTTTGTTGTTCATTTGCGATATTTCCAAAAGAAAAATCGCTGTACATATTCAAACTTTTTTTTGCTTATATTAACATTCCTATTCTCAATAACATGGAAAAAAATAAATTTATAAATTATTCGTATTTGATAATTTATGAAATGATTTTTTAATTTATGGGACACATATGTCCCATGGTCCTTAAAGGGTTTAGCATTGGAACAGGAACGAGTACCTACAGAACTACGCTGTACATAGTATCTATACCTGCTACGATAAAATCAAAACCCGAAATACGTATCGACTTATCCCACACCGATTTATTAGGTCGGTAGATACTTCGCAGTATCTACCGACCTAGGTTTGTCGCTTTGAAGATTTTCCTTGATATTTCGTGATTGTGATCTACAACAGCAATTGCCTCTGTAGCTAGTGGCACTACGCGTGATATTCAATGAAGTATTATCCGCATGCTAAAGGTAAAATATATATGTATCCGTAAGTATATAAAAATATATAGAAGACTTGAGAATATAAAAATATAGGATTGTCGTATAAAAGATTTTTCCTGAATAAACTAATTGTAAATATCATTTCAGTATTCAGTATCCAGAGTATTCAATTTATTCATTCAGAATATGCAATAAAAGCATGAATTATCAATTAAAGCTAATTAACGCATATTAGAATTCGTTGGTTGCTAGTAATATATTAATATATGTAGATATAAAACTATTAAAGCAGAAATACTAATTTGTCAATAGCGTTGACTAAAGTCGGCTTTACACGGCAGACAAATAATATTTAAAAGATAGAGCTGAATCCATGTACATGGGTATACATGTAAAATAAATAATTATTAAAAGAATATTATTGGTCATCTTAGGCAATCTATACAAAAAATCATCACACAATAGAAAGTATCAAAATAAAATTGAAAAAAAACTACATATGTATATGGTCATGTTACGTTAAACATTGTAATCTACATTTTAAATATTAAATTCATAATATTATTATTAAACAATAAAAACTAAAATGAGGTACCTAAAAGTTGCATATTAATGTTATTCCATTAATTTTAAACATTGTAATCTACATATAAAATAATAAATTTATAATACTATTATTAAACAATAAAAACTAAAATGAGGTATCTTAAAGTTATATATTAATGTTATTCCATTGATATTTAACATTGTAATCAACATAATTAATAATAATTCATAATATTATTATTAAACATTAAAAACTAAAATTAGGTGCCTGAAAGTTACATATTAATGTTATTCCATTAATATTAAACATTGTAATCTACATATTAAATAATAAATTCATAATATTATTATCAAGCAATAAAAACTAAAATTAGATACCTGAAAGTTACATTATAATGTTATTCCATTAATATTGTTATATCTTGTTAATAATTATAATAATATAAGTATTAACTAATATAACAATGTTAATATCTTGGTAATAATTGTTATACCATACGTTATTATCTTCATAATAATTATAATAATAATTAGGTATGTTAATTTTTAATAATAATATCATTAGGGGAAATTTAAAGTATGATACGAAACATGATACTGTTATACGAATGATACTATGATACAAAATGATTGATACGAAATATATGCAAAACTGACTTATCCGGAATGAAAAACGCGTTTATTTGGAAATTTCATTATTTGGGAACTCCCAGAATCCAATGTTGACGAATTGAAGATGGGATGCTATAGTGAATTACGGACGTTTATAATATTGCTGACAGATTACGTTGTGTTGCGTTTACTGACGTTGATCAATTATAATTGATAAATTGCAACATTGTCCCTTCGCAACAGCCATGACAACGGCCATCTTCTCATTAATATTTTCTCTAGGTGTATAGGAAGCAAGGTTTAATGATAAACTATGTTAAGGTGCTGATATAAGTATTTGGATATTATTTATAGCCGACCATATTCCGGAGAGAAATTTATCCAAATACAAACAATTATATAATTTAATTATATTTAATTAAACAATAAATACAAACGGAGCTGCCATGGAATTCACCGACCGGAGTCGGGCCCATCATAATACTATTTTTTTTTTTTTTACACTTTTTTTTTTTTACACATTACGGACTTACGAACCGGCTGTGGTAGGTTTAGGACAGCTGTCTTGCCACATGTGAGCGTTCACCTTACCACCCATTCACTCCCCCTTCTAAGCCATAGAATTTGAGATGCGCAAATCGCAGTTTTAGATAATTTTTCTAAGAAAGAGTTGATTATTTTTCTGGAAAGGCCAAGATCTTTAAAGACGTGAAATAGAGATTTAGCTGGCAGGCCACGAGCGCCAACTTCCACCGCGTGAAGGTGAACAGTAAAGCCGTTCCGGGTTACGGCATTTGCAAGATCATGGTATTTATTTAATTTGTACTCGTGGTCTTTTGGGATATTTGATTCCCATGGAACAGTTAATTCTACAATAAGAGCCACCTTCCGAGATAGAGAGTAAAGAGTTATATCTGGACGGAGGGCTGTGCATCCGAGACTTTCAGGGAATTTATACTGCTTAGAGACCGAATCGACCTCCAGAATCCAATCTGTAGCTTTCTCGATTATTGAGAAAGGTTTTGTAGTTAAATGTTTTTTGCCTTTAGAGCCATCCCGCACAAACTGTATTGGGGGTTTGGAGGATACTGTCAAACCCTTGTTGGCACGAGCCACTGAAAGACTAATTACCTCGCGAATAACAGCGAGAACTTTGTCATGGCGGTAAGTGTACCGTCCTTGATCTAAGGCCACCTTGCAGCAAGCTAGAATGTGTCTAGCTGTGCAAGGGGTATTGCTACAGAGGGGACAAGAACTATCCTCGGCAAAGCTCCAACGAGCGAGGTTACTGGGGTCTGGAAGTGTATGCTGAAAGGCATTCAAATAAAATTTCAGCATCTCTGGCGTCCAGTCATAGAGCATTACCTTCCAGTGCATTGGAGGCGGAATGCAAAAGTCCCCAATTGTTGTCCAATCATTCTGGCATTGAAGGCTAATAGCATGAGCCATACTCTTGCTGTCGTAATCTCCCCGCAAAAGAGACTTCTTCAAGTCCACGTCGCTCGTGGTTGTACTGCCATACCCCAGACCAGTGCCATTCTGGCTGATTCCAGTAAGGAACTTTTTGTGGAAGTCTACGCGGGCTTGTAGTTCATTTGAATCACTACGGCCACTTATTACGTGCTTCGATATTGCCGGATCTTTGGAATTGCACAGAATCGAATTTTTGGTTATTCTGGAGTTGGCGTAGAGCAGAGAGGGCAGTTTAAGCGCTAGCCCAAAATTTTGTTTGGACCTGAAGAGAGTCGAGGGGTCAGCTGGTTTGGCTAAGGACAGCCAGGATTTTAAACTAGCTGTCACCAGTGCATCATATATTCGGGTAAAAATCAGTAATAAAATAAAGAATGACATCAGAGAACCAAAACCGGGAAAATGACTCCTTAGACTCACTTGCGGTTTATTTTCCGCAAAATTCTAAGTGAAATTCCGAAGAATTTGCTGAAACCGTTGCCGCAACGGCAAAATTACAAACGGAATTCTTGCAAAAAATAAACAGTGTAAAGGTAAATTTTAGCTGGCATACTTTGAGATTTTTTGGGCGTACCTACGCGACGTCGCGTCGCCATTTTCGGGATGAAAAGGATCTCTAAACAATCGCAAATTCAGCTCGGGACGTGATGCTGCAAGGTTATACGAGGGTCAAACTGAAATTTTATTGAATAAGAAAAAAAAAATGAATGGCTAAAAATCAATTTATTCTTTCTCAAAATATTCTACGTGAGATTTAATACAGCTTTTCTTACGTATAAACCAATTTTCATAAAATTTATCCCAGTCCGCTGTGGTGACCATGTTTTTCATATTCTTCGACAACCTCTTCTGGTTCAAAATCTTGGAAAAAGAAAAAGTCACAAGATGCCACGTCGGAACTGTATTAATGATGGCTCATGAGTTGATTATTTTTTCTTTAAAGATTGTTTGTCTGTCAGGCCGTGTGAGAGCTGGCATTGTCATTGTGCAAGATAAAGCAGCATTTATGCTTACTTTAACGGCGTTTGTCAATAACTTTCGGCAAGCAAATACTCGTATACCAATCAAAATCCAGGGTACGATGATTCTCCACGTGTCCAGTTTTCCTAAACAAAAGAAGCGATCATCCGCTTTGCGGCACATTGCACGGGTGCCACTTTGGTTAGGTTCTGCTCATCTTGCTGCTTTCTTTCGTGGTCGTAGCTACAAGTGAATTGAGCGGATTTTTTTTGCGGAGTTTGCTATTGAAGCAAATTCTGTATACTATGCTTATTTCCATTCATTATTAACTTATGGCCTTATGTTCCGGGGAATGGCGACAAATTCAGTTAGAATATTTCGACTTAAAGAAAGAGCAAGCTTTTATTAAAATGTTCTGTCCCGACCCAATCCTGGGTGCAGCAGCCATGTCGTAGTGGAACTCAAAATTGAATGCTGTACAGATTTTCGTGTTTGTGCTGTTGACCGTTGAGGAGTCCCATCGTTAGAAGCCAAGCCTGGCTGCACCAGCCCTGTAGCGGTGGAATTTAGAACGGGATATCATAATTGAATGCGTATACAAAAATTCGTATCTGTGCTTTTGACCGTTGAGGAGTCCCCTTGTTGGGAGCCAATCCTCGGTGCAGCAGACATGTCATTATAAAATTTAAAACGGGCTATTACAATTGAATGCGTATACACAAATGTGTGTCTGTACTGTTGACCGTGAAAGAGTAGCCTCGTCGGGAGCCGATCCTAGGCGTAGAATCGGGTCATTCTCTCTCTTTAAAAATGCATTGTCATCGGTACTGAAAAAATATGTAAAATTTCGACTTCATAGGATTTAAGTGGTTCTAATTCAGCTTGCAAGGTTTGATCAAAATAAACTATCATACTAAAAAAACATTGCAAGGTAAATAAAAGCTTGTAAAAACAAATGACAGATGTAACGAACTTTGTTGTACAACCGAAGAGTATTTTTTTCAAATGTTATTAAGTAAGAGTGGCCAGTTCCAGAAACTTTCAGTGTGTCCTATCTATACGCTTTTTCGGGAATTTCCCGGGAACTTTGGCATACTACAATCCTGGCAATCCAAGAGGTCGCGAAATCAGAGATGTTTTATAGGAACCGAAACGAGTATTATGGCGGGCACGTTCGTGGAATATTCGCACAAATCCTCTTTCACTCCCAACGTTATATTTCAGAGAGTGAAAAAACGTGCAACGTACTAAGATGAAGTAAAAAAATAGTTTGCCCTGTGCACTCTGTAGGTTCTGCGATTTCACATAAATATGGCGGAATTTAAATATATGTCGCTTGTATAAGAGATATTCCAATCAAAATTTCACCCTGTGGTTTGGCACAAAATTTCACAATGTGATTTTGGACCAACGACGCATCTGTGTACCAAATTTCAAGTGAAAATTCAAATTTCAAAATTCAAGTCCAATATTTCGAGAATAAATATGACCAACGCGCTCACTGGTGGACCGATTTCAACCACAAGTTTTCAATTAAGTACAACTTTTCAACTCTTGACATGATCAAATGATGCCTGGATGCCAAATTGCAGCTCATTTGTATGAAGTGTTTGGGCGCGTATAAGAATACACACTCACAGACACACAAACCCCAGTAATACTATTCGAATTTTCGTCGATTAACCCTTGGAGTAAATGGGTATTTTCATGGATGCATCTGTCTCTTTTGCAGGATTTTCGGCGACATCGACTTAAAGTACTATAACTACGAAACTACTACACCAATCATAAAAAGAACAACTGCACAATTATTGCATTGAAATTTCGAATATAGAATATTGAAATATCATTTTGTAAAACAATTAGATAATTATGAATAAATATGAGAACATCAAAGAAGTGAAAAAAACGCGCGACCAGATTCGGTCGACTCGTACTCAACGGATAATTGTTTCGCGACCAGATTTGGTTGACTCATACAACGGGTTAATGCCCAAGATATTCTTTTGTACTGATGCGTTCGTCCTTAAAAAAACAGTGATAAGATTATACCAAAATAATACTTTATTTATTAACACGTTGACTGCCAGGATAGTTTTCATGATTCTGGAATGAAAATCCAATCTTATTAAATCATATTTTATTATTAAAATCTATAATGATAGTCGGGTAAAAGGGGGTAATGGGGGTCACTTAAGCAATTATTGTAATAAAAGCCAGTATCCACATCAAATATTTATTGGAAGGGCCCTAAAACTAAGTTTTAGGGCCCTTCATACTATCATATATTAACTGACCCTTCATACTATCATACTTCATACTACCATACTTCATAATATCATACTTCATACTATCATACTATTCATAGTATTATACTTCATACTATCATACTATTAATTGAGATCAGTTTTTTTTTCCATTTTTGGGTTAATACTTTAAGAATGTTTTTTTTTTTAAACACTTTTTGATCACAATTATCCTTAAGTGGTAGAAATGGTGGTCACCATGTTGGCAATGGTGGCCAAACAAATTCAGCACATATCACATACATATCCCTCGGCTGAGCCCGAGCCCGTGCACTCCGCATGGGCCCAATGCCCTTACAAGGTGGACCTGTACCACGTTTCGTTATGAATGAAAATGAATGAATGAATGAAAATCTCTTTATTGCACAATAAAAATAAGGTACAATGGCGGACTTATTGCTATACTACAGCAATATCTTCCAGTCAACCAACATGCTGGTGTGAAAAGAAGAGTAGGTAACAAAATTATAGCTTAAAATTAAATTTGAAATTATAGCATATAATAAACATTGTGTGTGTATCTAAAGTAAAAAGTAAATATATAAATAAATTTTTGAGTTGGAGATATTATATGTATGTATATGTATATACATACATATTTTGATATAATGACAAATAAATGAATAAATAAATAAGTAAATAAATAAACTGCCAAAATAAGGTAAGGCTTTGGAGGGGATAACGGAAAGGTTAGAATTTATGATTAATATTTATTGTGAAAGGAAGTGCTTTTTCAATGATTGCTTAAAGGTGAACAGCGAGCTTGCGCCTCGAATAGTTAAAGGAAGCTGATTCCACAGTCGAGCTGCATGTACGGAGAAGGAGTAGGAAAAAAAGTGGTATTGTGTTTTGGGATACGTAGGATATTATTCTGACTTGAACGAAGTGGGAGACCATGACTTCCTAACCCGGTAAAAGCCTCGTTGAGGTAGGAGGTAGATGTAGGGTTGTGTAGGACATTATATAGAAGTGAAAGGATATGCAAATTTCTCCGGTCCCGTATACGAAGCCATTGCAATTTTGATCGGTACTCGGAAACATGGTCATACTTCCTCAGATTGAATATGTACCTTATGCAAACGTTCTGTAGGCGCTGTTAGCGAACCATCCCGTTCGAACTCGTTGCATATTATACATCGGTTTCCTGCGTCATCATTCTCGTTATCTTGACACAGATCATCGGTGTTTACGTCTGATAGGAAAGTATCGTTCGATTCTTAAAGGATTTGCTTTCTTGTTCTGCCAGGACCTTCCTTCTCAGGGTTACTCTTCTTCCCTTTTCCTTTTCCATTTTTTTTGCTTTCTCTTTTTGTAATTTTGCCCTTTTTTTGTTTTAAATTTCTATCAGGCTGACTTTGATTGCTGTTGAATTCAAAATCGTAGCATGCTGCTTCTTACGACTCTTTCTTGTATTGAGGGAAGGTGTTTCGAAGGCATCGGAATTCAATCTTGGTTTTTTAAATATATCTAATGGCGTTTTGATTTGAAATGTTGATGCAATGATTGTTTCATTATTTGATGTCAGCTCGTCTCGATGTGCTTGGAATTGAAAGGTCAACTTGGTTCGATACGCTTGGAACTGCCATGTCAACTTGGTTTAAAGTAATTGGAACTGCCATGTAATCTTCCATCTCGTTCGTAGCAGTAGTTAGTGTCAAAAAAGTTTCAGCACACTGTTGAACAATGAGAGGTTCTGCTTTAGCCGCAATAAAGTCTTCTTCCGTAAACACGTTGGGGTTTACCGGAAAAATACCGGTCGAAATAAAATCAGATTCTCCCCTGCTGATAGAGGCAACTTCGAGACTCACTTTCTGCGAGACGGCTCTTCAGGAACACGTCGCATTCTTTTTTATAAGCTGCTTTTAGAGGTCCAAAGAATAAAACATTCAAGGGATGCATTCGGTTTAACGTGTGCGGTGGAAGCGTCGGCATATGTGGTTGCGCTTGCAATGTTCGTGTACTGTGAGTGAGATATGACTTGCATGATTGTCTAGTATTAACAGCACAGGTTCATCTTGAGATGGTTTTGCATGTTAAGTAAAGTGCTGAAGCCATTAAAAAGAAAAGATTTTCATTAATCCAACCATTATCCGAGTATTTGTAAAGAGCTCCTGCTGGCCCATCCTTCTCCAGAAAAAAGGGTCAACCATTTCCTCGGGTATATAAGCATCGCTGGGATATGTCCAACGGCAGCGCTCATTGTACACAACAAGGTGATGTTTTTCCTCTCTCCCAACTTGTGATGAATCCCACTCTCTTCTGTCCTATTGCAGCCAATATTTTTCCCGGTTCTTGGCCAGTTGATATTCTTCGGGACGATGAGTTTCCATTAGTTTTTAAAGCAGCTCATAGAACAAATACACCTCTGTTTTTTTAAAAGCTGTGATTCGGTTTATACTAATAGCTTCTGGCTTCCTTACAGAAATATTATTTCTGCGCAAGAAACCATCCAGCCAATCACGTCCAGCCATTTTCAAGAGTTTGTTGAAATCATGTTTTAACTGTAAATCTTTAGCATATTCAAATGCCACTTTTCTTATTTGATTAGGAGTACATCAGTAGACTAAACAAAACTTGTCATTTTTTACAGTATCTGCTAGTTCTTTTTCTATTTCTACTTTGAACAGAGTCGTTCGTCCGAAACGTGGTTCCGAGAAGGACTTTTTACTGTATCTATTTTGAAGGCTTGAAAAGGGGATTCCCACCACCTCAGCAGCCTTTCTCATAAAATATTCTGTTCTTCAATAAGCTGCGCAGTTTTTCCACGGATATTGGACGACCAGCTAGCCTTTGTAGTCTTCCAAGGTAGTATTTTCGGCATCTAGAAAATTTCAATTATATTTTTATTCAAAGTAAGAAGGTAAACTCAGTAAACAATAACATGACAAGAAATGGTGGTCCGCTGACCCCTATTGTCCGCAATTACTCTGATGAGGGAATAAAATCAAGGCAATGGAAGATGAAAAGATATTAGCAAAATAAGTTTGAAATCAGGTTTTTTAATGTCAACCATTAACATGAATAAAAGTCTTACTATCGTACTAAAACAAATTTCACATTTACCTTCGTTTTTGTGTGGTTAAAAAATGTAGTTCTTGACAGAACTTGACAAAAAATAGCATGAAAACGTTATATTCAATTAACCCATAGCAAGATTTACCGATAATCGTATATTAACATATAAATATCATGTCCCATTTCGCTCCACCAAGATTAGCTTGTGCTAGAGTAGACATTACAATGC
This sequence comes from Micropterix aruncella, assembly GCA_944548615.1. Classification (NCBI taxonomy): domain Eukaryota; kingdom Metazoa; phylum Arthropoda; class Insecta; order Lepidoptera; family Micropterigidae; genus Micropterix; species Micropterix aruncella. The sequence continues at coordinate 34,211,184 of OX155955.1, read as the reverse complement.
AATTAAATTCGGCATTCAAAAATAGTCGTAATTAAAATTAGTCGGATAAAATTTGGTTATTAATGTCGAAATAGAGAACTCATCTCTATTTCCCTCTCTCCCCCTCTCTCTCTCTCTCTCCCTCTGACTGTCAGCTGATGCGAGGAATTTACCACGATGCTCCCAGGCTCTCAGTGTTTAGAAGGACCTATCCAAGTGTTTTCCTAGCAATGGTGGGGTGTGACTCGGGAAATAGAGAAACGGAAATTTATTTTATGCTTAATGGCGTCGACGGTTCGCGAGAGAGTGCTCACCCACTGTTACAGTTCATAAAATATTGATTTATAATTCGTACTACTTTTATAAAATGTCGTCTGTATCGTGTCGGAACCGTCGATATTTTCATCAGCAGGGCGAATAAACCGTACAAGTAGGTCAATCTATTGGTTGTTATAATTTAAGGACTTAAATTTTCTAAATGCAATAACAACACAACTGTCGACCACAACGGACGACCCCGTCACCTCAGGAGCGCAGAAGACTTAGGAAAAACAGTCCACCGTCAAGTTCCGCCACATGCCCGTAAGAAACCAACGCCTTACCGCAAGATAGCCAGGTATGTTACCCAGTGGGCCTACACTCACGCCCTTACTTCCAATTTCCTCCAGATTACTCAATCTCTCGATTGGTTACGTGCTCGAGGTCGCTTGCGCGGTTCTACGAAGCGGTGAAACGGTGTAAATCGAATCTATCGCGGACCACGGCATCCTTTGCCCGGCTATTCACCCAGGATCGGGTAGCCGATGGTAGTTTCAAGATCAGTCGCCGTAAGGTCCGCGACCACCCCCGCTCTATAGGAAACAGTACTGCTTCCAGACTCCCCCACTGTTTTGGGAGCTAACGGGCCCATGATGAGGTGGCCACGATGACCCATGTGTTCAGGGTCGGTCACACTCACGGGTCAACACCCATCCGATGGCCTCCACGCATGGGGTGCGAACCTGGGTAGGACACTGGGTCAACCAGTCTTCCCCGGGAATCAAACCTCTGGCGCTCCTGGACGGTCTGCGCACCGAGCGGCGCAAGCCAATCGATTGTGCTCTCCGACCAACAGTCGGGGGAGTCTGGGAACTGTGTTGTTTCCTATAGAGCGGGGGTGGTCGCCTACCTTACGGCGACTGCTCTTGAAATGACCATTGGCCATCCGATCCCGGTTCAGAGTCGGGCAAAGGACGCCTTGGTCCGCGATAGATTCGGTGCACACCGTTTCACCGCTTCGTAAGGGAGAGGACCGCGCAAGCGACCTCGAACTCGGAACCAATCGAGAGACCGGAGAAATCTAGTCACAATTGGAAGCACGGGCGCGAGTGTCGGCCCGCCAGGTAACATTACTGGCTATCTCGCGGTAAAGGCGTTGGTCTCTTGCGGGTTGTGACGTAGCTAGATGTTGGAGTGTATTGTCCAAAGTCTTCTACGCTCACTGCAGGGCGACAGAACGAAAAATCGTTAAAACGTCCTGTGGTGACGGGCTCGCCCGTTGTAGTTGACACCGCAAGATGTTAGTCAGAGTGCACAATCGATTAGCTTACGCCGCGCGGCGCGCAGACCGTCCAGGTGCGCCAGTAGGTTGACTCCTAGGGGAAACTAGCCCTAAGGCCAGGGTCCTGCCCGGGCTCGCACTTCATGCGTGGTGGCCCCGGATGGGTGTTGACCCGTGAGTGTGACCAACCCTGAACAGAATGGGTCTTCGTGGCCAACTCAGCAAGAGCCCATTAGCTCCCAATAACAAGATAATACATTTAGACTCCGCAATAACAAGACACACATTTACACACATGTTACATGCACACATACATATAAACATAGTAGGGTTGGTTGGAAGAGATTGTCGTATTATAATAAACCCGGCCATTGTGAACTTTCACAATAAAGAGTGGAAACAAACAAACAAAACAAAAGTAATAATGCTTCAAATGGTTTAATAATGTCACATAGCAAGTGATGGCACAACTGGTTCAGTTAATTAGTTTTTATAGCTGACATAATTAGTTTTTTATAGCTGCTACGACTAACGACGACTATAAAAAGAAAAATATATTTACTACGGGAGACAGTATCTCAGAAAGAAGAAGAATCTGCATACTAAGATCTACTCCAACCTCCAAGCCGTCTTTAGTGTAAATTTTCGGTAAGCGGATATTTAGAACATTGATAATATCCATTTGACTAGGAATTCCGAATCAAATAAACATTTATCAAAACCATATTTTTGTTAATCAAAACCATTATATGCCTGTTGTTATTGTTCGGATATTTTCGTGTGTGCAGCCACGTAAAAGTATATAAATCGCAATTATTTTCGAATATGAGGTCCATTAAAACTCCTTGCCGTCTGGCACAACAGTAACGCAGTAGTAGTAAGTATGATCACGTGTCCGACTATAGGGCACAGTTAATAGTCGCCTATCAAATGTACATCCGTGTGCTCCTTCAGTATGCAAGTGTGGAAGTAGTCTTAATCTCTTCGTTTGACCATGGAGAAACATAATTTTGATGGTGGAACTGTCAAAAATGGTGCGTTTGGGCGCTGCGGGCCAAAAACAAAATGGCCGCCATCAAAAACACGTTTTCCTATTTATATCAGTAACCGTTGAAGATACGAAAAATGTTGTTGAATAAAAAATGTAGCCTGACAGATTGTGCATAGAAAAGGTCCTTACAACTTTCTTTGTATAACTAACCGTTTTCTCAAAAAAATTACTTTTGTAAAAAGAAATATTAGGAAATGAAAAAATCGAAGTTTTAGGGTTTTGCAAGCACATATTTAAAGTTTTTGAAATTTTTTACATGTTTCCTGATTTATTACAATAATAACTGTATTAAACTTTAATAAATTAACAAATATACCATTTTTATATTTTTTTTTATGTAGGAATTGGAAAGAGGAAAGAGACATTTCTTGAAAAGCTCTAATTTGTAATAACAATACTGTTGAAGAAATACAATATTACATTTGTTAAATTTTCAAATACAATCAATATCACTGTCAATGCCAATTTCACTTAAACCTAGATCTTCATCATTGTCTTCCTCGCATTCTCCCGTATTGTCGCAATGGTCAGGATCACCTTCGCACTTGCACATTTCAGTACACCGGAGTCCATTTGACTGACACGTACATGGAGGACAGCAACGTCTTTTTGAGCATGAGCAGCGGCAAAGCTCCAAGATAAGCTTTGGTGCACAGGGGTTGGTACAAGCAACAGGCTCGTATGCACTACCTATTTTCTGCCATCCAAAATCTGAGGGTGACGGGTTATTAGGATGCTGAATTAGGTCCTGATTCCACTCAAAACATTGAAGGTGAGCCCGTAGCAATGCTGGATTTAGTGCTGATTTTGTTGGAGGAAGGTTCTCATCTTGATGTTGTTTTTTAGTAAACAGGAACCATCGCACTGCTCCTATGTCTGTCAATGATGTTTTGGGGATGTATAGCTGACAAATGAGTGCTTCCAAGTTAGCCTTCACATCTTCAGTGAGTAACAGTGTTGTCCCCAATTTAGCCAAAGCTTCTATCATCGTATCACTTGCTGAATTAAAAGCTTTCCACCACTTTATTTTTCCTTTGCCAGCAAATGACCCTGTTACATCAGCTCCTGAAAGTGCATGTAGTCCAGGGAGTGCAGAGGCTTTCAGAGGTCCAAGTGCTCTGTAAATTGACCCTATCTGAACAAACCTTTTCATACCATGTCCAAGATAGAAAGCAAAATCTTCAGAAAGTTGTGGATATCGCCTTAGTGCTAGAATAAGGACGTCAGTATCAGGGGAGAACACGTGAGTAGTTTTAATTCCTTTCTGTGCTAAATAAGCTGCATGTAATATAATCTTTGTGTCGGCCTCCTCTTGCGTGCTTGAAAGACAGGATACATCATCCCCATGTGATGACGCTGCCTTGTCCCTCCAACTGAGTACGAACTTCTTGTTGTTGGTCTCACCGAATTTGAGTATTTGATTGGAAAGGAACTCGGTTAGTTCGTCTTTCGTCTTATCATGGGCCAATAGTTTGTGCATTGGTATGCTTTCAATTTTTGTTTCTGGCCTGACTTTGTATTGGATTGGATCAGAGCCTTTTTGCCGTATGTCTCGCATCGCTTTCTTCAATGAGTTTTCTTTGTACGAGTCAAAAACTATATGTACCTCACTATAGTTATTGAATTTTTGTCCGATCCATTGGCTGAATTTCACACCGAGGTCATTACATGTCTTCACTGTTGTAGGTTTGTGGTAGGTATGAAGAAGTGCCATGCCATCTACTCTTACAACTTTTCCATGTAGCTCGTCATTATGTACTGGAACATCATGAGCTGTAGACGTATTATCATCTTCGTTTTCTTCAGCAGGTTTCTCTTGGATTGATTCTAGAGCATCTGTAAGTTTGTACTTAGCCAGACAATGGTGCATACTCCCGTCAATTGCAAACAACGACTTTGGTAGTGCTGAAAACTCGTAGTTGCTTAAATTGTGCCTCAAATCTATGTCAGGTCTGCTTCTGGAAGCTATCAACAATCTTGAAATGAGAGATAAGTCTGTCTTAATGGCAACGGTTTTGTCTTTGATGGTAATTTTAATCACTCACTGAAGATGTGAAGGCTAACTTGGAAGCACTCATTTGTCAGCTATACATCCCCAAAACATCATTGACAGACATAGGAGCAGTGCGATGGTTCCTGTTTACTAAAAAACAACATCAAGATGAGAACCTTCCTCCAACAAAATCAGCACTAAATCCAGCATTGCTACGGGCTCACCTTCAATGTTTTGAGTGGAATCAGGACCTAATTCAGCATCCTAATAACCCGTCACCCTCAGATTTTGGATGGCAGAAAATAGGTAGTGCATACGAGCCTGTTGCTTGTACCAACCCCTGTGCACCAAAGCTTATCTTGGAGCTTTGCCGCTGCTCATGCTCAAAAAGACGTTGCTGTCCTCCATGTACGTGTCAGTCAAATGGACTCCGGTGTACTGAAATGTGCAAGTGCGAAGGTGATCCTGACCATTGCGACAATACTGGAGAATGCGAGGAAGACAATGATGAAGATCTAGGTTTAAGTGAAATTGGCATTGACAGTGATATTGATTGTATTTGAAAATTTAACAAATGTAATATTGTATTTCTTCAACAGTATTGTTATTACAAATTAGAGCTTTTCAAGAAATGTCTCTTTCCTCTTTCCAATTCCTACATAAAAAAAAATATAAAAATGGTATATTTGTTAATTTATTAAAGTTTAATACAGTTATTATTGTAATAAATCAGGAAACATGTAAAAAAATTCAAAAACTTTAAATATGTGCTTGCTAAACCCTAAAACTTCGATTTTTTCATTTCTTAATATTTCTTTTTACAAAAGTAATTTTTTTGAGAAAACGGTTAGTTATACAAAGAAAGTTGTAAGGACCTTTTCTATGCACAATCTGTCAGGCTACATTTTTTATTCAACAACATTTTTCGTATCTTTAACGGTTACTGATATAAATAGGAAAACGTGTTTTTGATAGCGGCCATTTTGTTTTTGGCCCGAAGCGCCCAAACGCACCATTTTTGAGAGTTCCACCATCAAAATTATGTTTCTCCATGGTCAAACGAAGAGATTAAGACTACTTCCACACTTGCATACTGAAGGAGCACACGGGAGCCTATATTTGTACATTTGAAAGGGGACTATAAAGTGATTGCCAGTACGCCAAAGAAGAAATGTTCATATACTTGCTCTCCTATATCGTGTACTCTCCCACTTAACACCATCCTATCTCCACGAGCTTTTTGAACCACTAAGTTCCCACGGTCTCGTGCTTCGGTCAGCCTCTGACAGTTTATTAAAAATTCCGAGTCATAATAGTGATATCTATTCCTATTCTTTCTGTGTCCATGGTGCAGGACTCTGTAACGATCTCCCAGCAAATATACGAAACTCGCCTTCTTTACCATCGTTTAAGACTCACCTTAATGATTACTACCTTTCTAAGAAGTAACCAGTTCTTCCCTTTCTCTCCTGTTCCTCTCCCAATTTCCTCTCCTCGGGCATTATTAGTTTTGAATTCTTCCACTTGTCTGTATGTTATGTAATAATCTTTATTTCCACAATGCGCGCATGTACCACTGTGTTTAGGTTGGTTGTAAGACATTGCCATGTGGCAATAAGCTCGCATTTTGTTTACGATTTAAGTGCAAATAAAGAGTTGCAATGTGTCCTGTCAAGAACTACATAACAAAATTTGAGCCACAACCAATTATATTATAGAGACATCTCAATAACAGTTGCCCAAACCTCTGAAGACGCTGTCGAAAATGAGTGTGGGCAAATAAACACCTTTCCGCCTCGCTGTTTGTATTTCCCGTTATTTCGTGAGGAATAATGATGATCCGTCTGCAGCAGTCACGCGCCGAAACGAAGTGAGACTTGTTTTTCTGGAAAATTGCCTACGCACTTTGAATAACAATTCCCAAATCAGGAACAAACCGATGTTACGCACAGGCGATTCAAAACACTGATTATGGAATTGAATATCTCACTGCGAAGGCCGTGGGAAAATGCTCCAGTTATGAATATGTTCCTATCAAGGTAAATCTCTAAACTTATGACAAAACATCATCCACGAATGTTAAGCATACTCTAACGAATCGTGCTGCTATAGATAAGAATATTTTGTGCTATACAGTGTCAAAGGCTTTTGCGAAACTAGGAAAAACGCCGCTGCTGGCGTTTGTTGATGTATTTGTGTCAGTCATGTTTATTTCTTGAGTGTATAGGTGCTCTGGTCTTGACTGTAGATGATAGAGGAACCTTTGGCTCACGAATCCAGAGTCCTATTATTGATCGTCCTGTTTATATATACGTACCTCGTTGTATGAGAGAGAGTAGAGAAACACAATATGAATATTTGAACAGTTTTAATAAGAGTTATAAGGTAGACAGAGAGGCGACTGACCAAAGCGGGTGTTTTAACCAAATTAATTTAATATAGTCACAATGAGCGCTTTTATATCTGTCGAGCGTATGAATTACAAAGCGACAGTGGGGCGGCCAATTACTGCGAATTTTTAACTTGGACATATATTATAAATCTGATACTCGGAATCATAATTTTTTGCTTTCTCGTGTGACCGTAATTTTGCTTATCGTACTAAGAATTATAAATGGTCGTTATTACAAGTTATTTAAAAGCTTTGGTATCTGGCTAGTTTACCTACAAGGGCTTCACCCTTGGGCTCAGTTTACAACCTTGCATTAAACCTAACTATTTATTTGAGTGATAGAACCACACACCGACCTGTTCCTATCAATTTTACTGAAATGATTATTCTATAAACAATCACAGAAGATTGTCAGAATACAAAATAATATTGGGCCTGAAGTAATAAACATATGCAAGAATTAGGGGTACCTATGTATGTCGAAGTATGCTAATATGTTCTTGATACCATATGCAAATGATTAGAAATATTTATAGTGTCCATGAATTTAATCAAAGATTCGATCAAATCTAGTCTATCTCCTATTTCTTAAGATTTAACTAACTGCCATCCTAGTGTAGTATAAGACTTTATACCATAACCCTATTTTAAATTATATCTTATTTTGTATTATAAACGTTATGCAATTATTCATATATTTATTTAACCCATTTTTCATTCTTGCTATTATGTTATTTCTATTATACAGTTGTTCAAACTTTATAAACTTTTCATAGTAGTACCTACTTGAAGTTTCATTCAACTTGGTAGTAAACAAACTTTGTGTACATAGGCTCTATAATGTAGGTACTAGATGACCCGGTGAACTTCGTACCACCTAAAATTGATTTGAGTGTAACTCTTCATACGCGTTTATTAATCCTAATCAACCATTCAAATCCAATTCATTATAATCTATAATATTTCCAAATCATGTACGGGTTGACTTTCGTTTGGTGATTAAATAAAAGTCGTTTGTAATTAAAATAAATTCAATGTATTTAATTTACACGATGAAATATAAATGCACTTCACATTCAACACAAAACATTCTGGTAAACTATGTTTTTCGTTTTGTTTTCCGGCGCGTAAATAAACAAAAATGATGGCTTTTTCGACCGATGGCTTGGCGAACACGGGACATACAGTTTTCCATGCGCGAAATACAGAAATTCCAAGTTAATTTCGCAAACTTCCAACACGCGTGATTTGTCATCGCGAAGGCCAGACGCACGGGGAATTGCAGCCGTTGGCAAATCCGTTGATTGATGTTGATTGTCGAGGTTGATTGATGTTACGCAGCATGATGATGACTGAGCCTAATTTCTATTATAAATGTCAGGTGGCAATCAAGGCAATCCCAGCGAATTCAAAAATCCTGTTAGAGAGTTGACTACCTCATCCTGGTTAATAATTGTATCTATCGGTTTGAAGGCAAACAACTGTCCCTGAATTACATTTTGAATGATCGCGTTGAGATCATTGACATATTGTTTTTTCCGCTAATTGGCTCGTTCGGTCAGCTAATTATGATTTTTAAACTTCTGCGCTACGTTCGGAAAAACACGCCAACAAGTTCCTCCTTCGATTTTCCTACTTTTTCGACCTTTTCGACTTTTTCGACTTTTTTCGACTTTTTTTACTTTTCCGACTTTTTTGACTTTGTTCGACTTTTCCGACTTTTTTTTTACTTTTCCGACTTTTTCGACTTTTTTCTATTTTGCTGACTTTTTACTGCCGATTTTTTCGACTTTTTTCAACTTTGCCGTTTTTTACCTTTTCGACTTGTTTTACTTTTTTACATTTTTGCCTTTTTTACTTTGCCAACGTTTTTTTACCTTTTTCAACTTTTTTAACTTTTTTTTTTGTCATTTTTGACCTTTTTGACTTTTTGACTCGAAATTTTACACAATCGCACGGAATGAAAACAGTTATGGATGGCGCAGCTTTCAAACATCGGGCGCAGCTGTCAAACAATAGCATCGCCGCGAACACCATTTATTTAAAGTGGCCTAGTTCCCAAAATGACCAATTTCGATTTTTTCGATTTTCAGTTGTTTCTTTGAGTTTTTCCTAAATATTTTTTTTTTGTAAACCACCCCTGAATCAAGGCGAACAAAACAAAAAAACAATTATTGAAATCGGTCGAGTAGTTTTCGAGATCTTGCGAGACTAACGCACGGCGATTCATTTTTAAATATAAGATTTACTATCTGTAGGTTTACTATAAAATTAAATAAATAATGTTGAAAGGGCTAAAAGTTATGAATAACCTAAAAATCTAGATTAATATTTAAAAAAAAAACATTTTAAAAACACATTTAGCTAATGCATTTTAATGAAATTACGTCACATAAATCGTGCAAATATATTGGTTTGCTGTTTTTTTTACTTTTGTGTATGACTCACATATTACATGACCAAAAAATATTTTTGGGTTGATTTTTAAAGTATTTTTTGCCACAGACTTTTTGACATAGTGCACATGATAGACTGAATACAATCAACTAGAGTTGTCAAGTACAACGGGCGAAACCGTCACCTCAGGAAGTTTTAACGAAATTTATCGTTCTGTCTGAGCGTAGAAGATTTAGGACAAAACACTCCACCGTCAAACTCCGCCACCTGCCCGTCAGAGGCCAACGCCTCACGACGAGGCACCGGGAAAGGTACCCAGCGGGCAGCCACGCCCCCCGACTACCAGTTTGGAAGGATATTTCCGTTTGGAATTAACCTTCAGGATACCTCCTACCTCCTGACTGGCTACAGGATCGAGGTCGCTTGCGCGGTCTTCTCCCTTACGTAACGATATATGACCCTTGATATATGACCTTGTCTTTCTTCACTTCGATGGATGGGTGTCATCCACATTATATACGCTTTCCGACAATTTTTCGGCCAAAGCGAAGTAGTAAATATATACCTACATAGCATACAGAGTGAGTTTTAATTAACTGGCATCCTTCAATGGGGTTAATCAGTGCGAGCAGGTAAGCATATTTTAATAAACTTTTTTAGAAAAAAAAAAGTTTTTCTTTTTTTTTATTTAATATTTTTTTTGAAAATTTGAAGAACTTGACTGTTAAATAAAAGTTTGACGGGCGTTTGAGCTCTCTGCGCCATCTAGCTGTAGGTAAAAAATCGGTAATAAACAATACTAGCGATATTTTTCCTACCGCTAGATAGCGCACTATGCTCAACGTTTTTTATAGTATTTAAAATATATAACTAAATATATTTTTTTTCACATTTTTTTCTTAAAAGTTGCTTTAAGGATGCCAGTTAATTAAAACTCACCCTGTATGCAGAATAAGTAAACATAGGTATTACGTATGTATTTTTAATTATATATTTATTTATTTCAAATAAATGATGTAATATATTATACTTTTAGATGGAGAATACAATACAATTATGTTATGTATTATCTAAATATACAGAACTGGATTATTGCACAAGTAATTATTAATTACAAGTAGGTACATAACATATGAAGACAATGGGATCGATTGCGTTTTATCGTGAACTAAAATCCGAAATTAGTCCGCGTAAACGAGACAGGGCAATACGCTAGAGCGGAATGTGAAATAAACTGTTGCCACTTTATCGTATCAAAACTATCCACAAAAGATAAAGCATCTGAATCCAACACCGCACGAAATGTGTTAAAATTTATTCGGACGAGTGTAAGTTCGACAGTTAGTTTTTATCGACCACCGTTCGTTTCATATTCCGCTCTAACGTATTGCTCTATCTCATTCACTTAAACTACTTTCAGTTTTAGTTCACAAAGAATCGCATTAGGCTCAATCTGCAACTTAACGTACGAGAAAATATTATCTGACGACAATTTTGAAAAAATCAAATTAGGCCGTATTTCTAAAAATATAAAATGGATATCAGATTGTAAGTATCTAAATTTGCCCACCATTATTAGGTACGCGTAATACGTAGCAGGCAAAGAGGGATCAAAAGGAGTTCGCAGGATTTAGTGGCGTAATATATTAACCTACTACACCAATTAATACATCCTCTCCAGTGGAGCGTACTAACCACTCAAACAACTTCAAGCAACTATCTAAAGAGGCGGTTTAATATACATATCTATCCGTTACGCGTATCTAGTCTCGCTTGCACATAAAAGCAGATTTACAATGAGTCAGTTACTGACTTCAAGGCAAGTTAGTGCTGACCAGGTACTGCCATCGTGTATATTGATTTTAAGTCAGCAAAGCGCCGTCGCGTCAGCGCTGATTTAAATATTACCGCTATATATTTTGAAGTCAGTCCGCTCCCCCCGCCATCCGGCGCCAAATATATATCGGGAATATTGAAGTCAGCACTCACGCGACAGCGCTGTACTGACTTAAAATCAATTCACACAATGGATGTACCAAGTCATCACTGTCATGTCCTAAATTTAACTGTCAGTCAGTAACTGACTCAATGTAAATCCGTCTTAACGTAATGCAGAATTTCTCAAACTGGGTTTCGCAAAACCGAAAGGTTCCGCGAGATCGCTATCAGGTTTTTTAATGACGTTCTTAAAAACGGATATCCGAAAAAAAAGCAATATTTAACTGCTTTCTTGAAATACTTCTTAGAATAAGTTATAAACACTACGAGGGCATCGACTGGGTATAGAATTTGTTAATCGAATATAAACAGTCTATTTTGTCTGAACGACAGTATGAAGGTCTGTATCTATATATAAAAAAAATATCTATATTTCGCAAAACTCGAAAAACTCGCAAAAAAAAAAGAAAAAAATCGCAAAACTCCCAAAACGAAAAGAAAAAAACTCGCAAAGCTCGCAAAACTCGGTTTATTTATATACCTATTTATTTTTTTTATTTTTTTTTTAATGTATTTAAATATGTATGTATATGTGTAATATGTCCAACTCAAAGATTTATTTATTTATCTACTTTTTTACTTTAGACACACACCCAATGTATATTATATGTATTTAATTTTAGGGTATATTTTTTTTTGCCTACTCTTCTTTTCACACCAGCATGTTGGTTGACTGGAAGATATTGTAATGTAGTAATAAGTCCGCCATTGTACCTTATTTGTATTGTGCAATAAAGAGATTTTCATTCAATCATTCATTCATTCATTCATTTAAAAGTCGATTGACTTGAAATTTAGTTAAACAACGTTGCATTCGAATACGCGCGTGTTTTTATATACTATATAGACGTCACACCTGTGGCATGTGAAAACTTGCTTTTTTTAAACATCCACACAGCCACAGCAACGCATGGCCGTGTACAGCTAGTAGGTAATAGAAATTAAAAGTCCATTAGTCTTGAAAATTAATTTAGTGTCTGCACTAATGAATGGCTTTTGGATTGGACTGAAGGCCAAGGACACATGAGTAAAGAATGAATGAATTCAGTTTTTTTTATATTTTTATACATTATTTATTTTATAAACCAATCGTCATTACACTCATGACCAAACCGTTGAAATTTAATATAAACAAGCGTATGTATGGAAAGAAACATTATTAATAGACTATATTTTAACAAAAAAAAATACTACATTTTTTTTAATAAGTGCAGCAGCTATGTCATGGTGAAACTTAGAACGGGCTATCCTAATTGAATGCGTATATAAAATTTCGTGTCTGTGCTGTTGACCGTTGAGGAGTCCCCTCGTCAGAACCCAACTCTGGGTGTAGAATCAGGTTATGCTTGCCATAAAAAAATGTATTGTCATCGGAACTGAACCAACATGTAAATTTTCAAAATCATCTGATAATATTTCAGGAGTGACCTAAATTCCTCATGGATCCCATCGTCAGAACAGATAAAAATGGGATCTGAAAGTATATCCTTTCAAATAAAAAGTTAATAGTCCAAATCGGTTTATAAATGACGGAGTTCTGAAGTAACAAACATTTTTTAAAAATACAACCGAATTGATAATATCCTTCTTTTTTTGAAGTCGGTTAAATATATTATAAGTATATAAATAATAGGCAATAAATAGGCCTGGTTATGCAAGTACCGGGGTATATGCCTAAAGAAAAAGATTACCCACTGAAAAGGCACTAGTCTTGTGCACTAGTGGCGAACTGTGAATGTCATTTATATATTTTTTAATGAATAACGACTAATACACAAAAAAATGATCTATATTAGAAATGAACAAACAACGCAATACCTTGAAGAGATGTTGGGTTTGCTGTAAAAATGTCTAGATATGATGCTGTCGAAATAGCGCATTTATGTGCCTTAAATACGCGTAAGCAGACTACACTGACTTAGGTTGTTTCGCGATATATATATATATATATATATATATATATATATATATATATATATATATATATATATATATATATATATATATATATATATATATATATATATATATATATATATATATATATATATATATATATATATATATATATATATATATATATATATATATATATATATATATAAGTACCTTCTACTAATTTTATTTATATACATCCTATAAACGGATTTCTTTACAAATCTTATCAAATATAACAATATTATACTGTTTTCTACAATGTTTCTTTACAATTTTTTAATATTATACAATTTTATATAGGTTTACCCTATTTTGATAACATTATACAATCTTTATTATAAACTTCTCTGCCAGAAATTAAGATTGAAGTTTCTTCTTTCATTTCATTGATCATATGGAGGTTTTTTTATTTTTATTTCGATTAAAATAATGGCTCGTTGATAACAAACTCAGCCAATTGTATCATATTTTAAATGTTGGTAGCATTCGAAATTTGAAATATTTCGTAATGTCACTTTCATATTTTATAAAACGGCTTTGCCGAAGTGATCAATAATTTAATTTTTTATTTTTTCGTTTAATTCGTCTCAATTGAAGGCATTTTGTGTTGCATAAGGATAAGGCCTATTTATGAGATATATGGATGAATAGTGATCGTTAGTCGACTGCAAAAGGACCTTTAAGCTTACATTGCACCGTCGAAAGTCGTGCACATCCATAAGTATATCTCATTCAAACATAAGCATTTCCCAATACAAGCTGGGATTTCCTTCGCTACTTTTTAAGTAGCTTTTACTAATTTTATTTTAAATAAAAACATCATCCTATAAACGGATTTCTTTACAAACCTTATCAATATCTTATATATATATATCGCCGCCCCCGGAGAATAAAATTGTAACCGACATTACCATAGTTTTAGTGTTATGCCATATTTGAAGTCTGCAGAGCCCAATACATGTACTCAATTTTTTTCGTAATTTTTCTATCGTTATTGACAAAGTTATAAGATAATACAATATTACTCATCATTTTTTCTAAGGCGCACATTAACGCGAATAAAATTATAAGACACTATTGATAAAATGGTATCATTTTAAAATAAATGGCAAAAGCTTTTACACTAGTATTCTCAGACAATAAATCAGCGATAACATTGTAAGCGCAGATATCATTTTATTCTCGTTCATAAACTTTTATGCTCGGTGACTAACATTACGTTAGTACCTAAACAGTTGCAAACGTTAGAGAGCGATGACACTATACCCATCGCGAGTGAATTCTCGCACCTGCCAATGTTTGTTTACAGAATCAGTGTCTTAGACGTCGTCCTTGCGAGTGCAATAATTTTCGTTTTCCTATGATTTCTAAGGAAATAAAAGTACATCGTGGTATTATTGAAGTGAGCATAATAGTGAGATAACAGTTCAGTCGTCACTTTGAAGGTTATTAAATATGAATCACCAGAAGAATTGTAGGATTAATACAATTATGAGCAGGCTCGCGGATCTGAACCACTGCAATGATGGTAAGTAACAAAATGTTTTTTGATAATTTTAATGTGAGTGCGATAAGGGCGTTTTCTAAAAAGGTTTTTTTACAAGCAAGATTAACTGGGGTAGTTTTAAACTATATTTGTTAAAGATCAGGTCAGCTGATCCGAAGATTTTCAGCACTGTTCCATTTTGGTGAAGGGATCTAATCAGCTGTAAAATGAAATTTAACATGATTATTTTATATTATTAATATAAAATTTAACTGGATTATTTTATATTATTAATATAATTTATGAACGAACAAACACTCGAAATATAATTTTAAATAAAAGAATAATTAATTTTATACCTAATATTAGATTTTGATGATTTTTATTATTATCTTCAAATATAGCTGCCCCATATTTAATTTATAAAATATTTTATATTTATTTATCATTTGTGATTTTATTTTTTAAATCGTAAAGTTCCTATATTAATATTAGAAATTTTTATTAAAATTAATAAAACAATAAATAAATAATTAATTAAAAATAATAATAATAAAAAATGACTCGTTTTATCGACTTTGTGTCAGGGGGTTTTCAAATTTTTAATTTATACTAGTATTATAATTGAAACTATTACTCTTTATTATGTCTGTAAAATGAAATAAATATTGTTTTCAGATCATTTACCACTTGAAATAATAAGTAAACAAGAAACAACGAAACGTCATCATGAATATAATTTACGAGGTAGGTACATACATACCTGTCCAAATTTTAAAATAAGGTAACTACATCAAACAACTTAGTCTCTCTGAAACTACTGAGCCAACAAAAAGGAATGTAGGGCCTAGTATAGTATAGGTATTTTAATGAGCCATTTAATTAACTGTTTTTTTCTTATTTTGTCTTACAGAATCAGCCAAAAAAAATTTTTTTGAAGAAAAGGATAAAGAAGTAAATGAAGACTTTTCTCCAGATGTTTCCGAATACGTACCAAGCCCAAACCGGTTGGCAAATCTAGAAAACTTTAGCAAAACTCCATCAAGTATTGGAGGAGACTCGGATTATATTATAGAAGCCACTCATAATATTTCAAACACACCATCAATCATTTCAAATATTTCAGTCATTTTAAATCCAGTTGATTTCACAGCATCAGCTTCAGTAGTATACGAAAACCGTCAATTCTCAGATGTAGATAAAATTCACTGTGATGGCATCACTTACAAAACATTGACATCGCCATATTCAGGACATAATTATACTGAAACATTGTATGGAAAAAGTACAAAAAAGTTAACTCGACGTTGCTTAAACTATAATATACTTGCTGTCCCTGAAAACGTCAATGCCAACCACGTATCTTTCGGTTTAGTAAGCATTAAAGAGGATGGAAAACAGATACAATCTACTATGGCTTCTACTAGTAGTGAACTTACTTTAAATATCCAATATATTGTTAAAGAACTTGGTACTTGTGAGTTGGATGAAACTTTGAAACCCAAAAACTCTTCCGACGACGGCGACAGTACATTGTTACAACAAACCGTATTTAGTAACAAAAATATGTCAACATGTTCAAACTTAGATAATAATATTATTATGATAAATTTATTACAGACAGACTCAAACGAAGACAATGCTGTGAATAACTTTAATAGCCTTAATGAATATACACACGAAAGAGATAGTGCTCTTGTTTCCAAAGCAGTTTCAATAGAATTAGAAACTACTATTACCAGTCTAGAAGACGAAACTACTACAGGAAATGTTATAAGTACTGCGAAAAAATTGACAAGAAAACGGATTCAAAACGAAAGTGAAAGACAAGACCAGAAAAGTAAAAGACTTTAAAATTCTGGAGAAGCCTACGTAGGATGCAGATCTAAAAAAGAGTTTAAGAAAAAAACTGTGAAAGCTGAATGTAAGTGTACAAAGAAATGTGGAGAAAGAATCACTCGAGCGCAAAGAGAGGCTTTATTGCAGCAATACTATGAACTTAGAGATCATGAGCTACGGTGGCGATACATTGCAAACCATACAATAGCTGAAGACGTAAAGAGAGTAACTGTGGTTCGAAAGAACAATCGTACTCAGTCAATCAAACACTATTTTCATTTAAACGGGGAGAAGATGCAAGTATGCAAAACCTTTTTTATCAATACTTTAAGTATTTCGCATCAAACATATACGGCGTTGGAAAAGAACAAATCTGATATAGGCTTAATTGACAACAGAGGGCACCATGATAACAGGCCACGTAAAATGCATGTAAAAACGGAGGAAAATATCTTTCCACACATTCAATTATTTCCTGTAGTCGAGTCCCATTATGTAAGGAAAGATTCTACCAGACAGTATCTCTCAGAGCTACTTAACATTAGTAAAATGTACCGTCTATACCAAACTTGGTTTCAAGAGGGAAATTACGACTGTCCGAGAGCTTCTAAACGACAATATGAGACCATATTCAACACCAAATTTAATTATTCATTTTTCAGGCCAAAAAAGACCAATGCTCCACTTGCACCCTTTACCGAGAAGCTGATCCAGTTCGACAGGGGACATTGCAAGAGAAATATGACAAACATCAAAAGAACAAAGACCGAGTACGTCAAATTAAAAAACAAGAAAAAGAGTAAATTGATCCCTCGCATGCAACCATAGCCATCTTTGATTTAGAGAAGGTATTGAATATTCCACAATCTCAAGTGGAAATATTTCATTATAAGAGGAAGTATCCTATTTATAACTTTACTGTTTTTGATAGTACTAGACTTAAAGGTCACTGCTATGTTTGGCACTACACAATTGCCAACAGAGGAGCAGTAGAAATTGGAAGTTGTCTGTGGCAATTTTTCTTAAGTGAAAAGGAAAGGGGTATCACTAACTTCTCTTTTTATTCAAATGGTTGCCCAGGACAAAACAAAAACAGGTTTATATTTGCTTTATACATGTTTGCCTCTCAGGAACTTCAAATAAATATTACTCATTGATTTTTTGAAACAGGCCATGGCCAAAGTGAAGGCGATTCCATGCACTCTAGCATTGAACGTGAATTAAAGCACAGGGTTGTATATACACACGAACAGATGTATGCAATCATTATGAATGCTAAAGTCACTGGCGAGAAGTATAACGTGAAGGAAATGTTACAAAGTGAGTTTTTTAACATAAAGGAATTAATAAAAAACAAGAATTGGGTCAAAGATGAAGAAGGTCAGAAAATTACATGGTCTAAAATAATGGAAGTAAGCATTTTACATTCACAGCCGCACATTCTACGTTTCAAATATGATTTTGATGCTGAGTATTCTCAGCTAAATGTCGAACAGCATCAAAGACTATCATCAGCCAGAAGCAAGCGAAGCATGAAACAAACAGACAGACAGACACCACGCTCTGTCGCTGAATTTCAGTTGCAACACGCTTACACCGAACCTTTGCCACTAAGCAAGGCTTTGCACGAAGACCTTATGAGCCTGTGCAGATCAAAAGCGATTCCAGTTTTCTACCATGCATTCTATAAATCTCTGACTTATGACATCAGTAATTCTGAAAGCCTTACACTTAGTATAGATAATGAAGATCAGGAAAACTAATTTTCAATTATATATTTTTTAATGTTTGATTTTTTTAAATTTAAGGTTTATAATGTTTTTATTGTCAATTTTTAATAAAGTAAATTCTGATTACCGTAACTTTATTTTATTGTTTAAACCAGAATAACAGTCCTATGTTTTATAGTCTTATAATGCATATCCCATATGAACCAGAATAAAATGGTAAGATACTATATTTTCCCATAGTTTAGCGCCAACAAATGATTGAATATTATTGTAATACGATATTACAATATTCGCTATCTTTCTACGTAACGAGAATAAAATGGTAATTGTACAATACTAAATTACGGTAACATTATATTTTTAATAACTTCCTAAATATCAAATATCTTGAAATTGCTTAATTTAATTAAAGGTCCGTCAAAACATTTTTAAGGCTTAGAAAAATAGCTTTTATTTGAGTCTTGATTAGATTGTCTACGTCTATTACCAGTTAAGTTATAAGCATAAATCGGTTTTTTATTTTTCCTGAAAAGTTAAGTTTTTGCGATTACCATTTTATTCTCCCGGGGCGGCGATATATATATATATATATATATATATATATATATATATATATATATATATATATATATATATATATATATATATATATATATATATATATATATATATATATATATATATATATATATATATATATATATATATCTTAATATATATAAATTACGTGTCACGTTGTTTGTCCGCGATGGACTCCTAAACTACTTAACCGATTTGAATCAAATTTGCACACAATGTGCAGTTTGATCCAACTTGAAAGATAGGATAGCTTACGTCTTAATTTATAGTCGCGATATTATTTTATTGCAATGTCTATTATTTGACATTCGCAATTATCTGTTAGTTCCAAACGATTTTAACAGATGGCGTTATCTATTAAGTAATCCATAGATGGCGCTGCTATGTTAAACCTACAAACGTCATAGTCGGCCAAGCGTTATTCTAAATTCAAAATATTGTGAAGGTAATACAGTGAAATTATTCCTGCTTTTTAATTATTTGTGCTTCATTGTTCAAAACTCTTTAATTAAAATATATACATGTAAGTATTATCACATAGTTATAAAAGTGGAAAAACTGCAGTATAGGAACCTCTCTCCAATTTTTTTCATTTTAATGCTAAATCTGGAAGAAAATTGTGTCGGTCGCTATAAATAAGCGAGATATAGGCATTCAAAGTTTAAATTTTAAAAACAGGCCAAAATAATATAATATAAAAATGGATGTTGGTATATCTGTATGCCCGTCTGTCCGAGTTTAATAGACTCCGAAACCGTTTGACCGATCACCATGAAAGTTGGCATATATATGTATTTTTTCATGGTTAAGGTTTTTATATGTATCCGCTTTGTTGCAACTTTCAACTAGACGGCGCTGCAGCACACCAACTTCTATACTGCTCAACCGATCGCCATGAAAATTGCTATACATTGGTATTTGAGAACAGATATAACACGGGCAACGCCGGGTAATACCACTCGTATATATATATATATATATATGTATATATATATATATATATATATATATATATATATATATATATATATATATATATATATATATATATATATATATATATATATATATGATTGTAAATGTGTAAATTATTATTTTTTCAAATTGAAATTATGTTTATCACTAAATAAATGAAATGATAAAATAATGAAAGGGCACTTATCTGGTCTGTGGTGACCAGGAGTGACTCCACGCCTTCTTCTTCTCCTCCCTCAGTGTTTGCTGGTGCTTCCTGCTGTGGCACTAGAATCCGATTAAAATGGCCTCACACAGCGGCAACACAACAATGCGAGACGAGAATGAATGCTGGAAAATAATAGGCGATTAGTGTTTCTTAAATATTAATGATTGTTATAAAATGTATATCAATATTTCGGCTCAGCCGTCGTCAAGATATGTGACATTTCTGAAATCGAACAATTCGTTGAAAATTTAAATTCAAGGAATCGAACAAAAAGAAATGGATTAAAACAAAAATTTTGCAGTGAAAATAAAAAAATATATTGAACAAAATAAATCAAATGAAAAATTATCAGACGAAGATGTTAAAACTTTAATTCCTGATCCTATCAGAACTCCAAATTTTTACCTATTACCTAAAATTCACAAGCCTAATAATCCTGGACGACCATGCTAATACTTTCAGACAGATAGAAAGTATTTTGGACATAGACTGCCGGGGTACAGTCAGCAGGCCAGATTCCGGGACACCTGGCGCTGACGTACTAGGAAACGTAATTTTGTAGATTATTTTTTACAACCTTTTGTGAAAAATCTAAATTCTCATATCAAAGACAGCTATCATTTTATTGATATTTTAAAGAATACTGTAATTCCAAAGTCAGACGACCTATTATTTGTTACTATTGACGCCATATCCCTGTATACCAATATTCCTCATAATTTAGGATTGGAAGCCATTTCTTATTTTCTTGATGAGAGACCTCATCCTCAAATACCTTCTACGGATTTTCTTTGCAAATTAGCCGAGTTTGTCTTAACGTGTAATGCTTTCTCCTTTGAAGATGAATTTTATCTTCAAATTAAAGGGACTGCTATGGGCACGCGAATGGCACCTTCGTATGCCAACCTTTTCATGGGATTATTCGAGCAAAATTTTCTTCAAACGCAAAATTTAAAACCCATATTATGGTATAGATTTATTGACGACATAGTAATGATTTGGCCACACGGACAAACTACTCTAACAACCTTTCTTGACGACCTAAATAATTTTGGCCCTTTGAATTTCACTCATACCATTTCTAAATCACAAATTACTTTCTTAGATGTTGATTTAACAATTTCCGAAGGTAAAATTAAAACCGCGATTCATATAAAACCTACAAATAAAGAACAGTAT